>JAWQUT010000169.1:1456837-1475996 GCA_033807755.1 Ellobium chinense
GGAGGGGGCGGAGTTCAGGGGTCATGAGAGGATGGATATTATGAAAGGGGTGGGCAGAGGCTGGAGTTCAGAGACAATGTATGAAGTTGGGATTCGTGACGGGTTTCTAGGGACCACGGTGGGCGAGGGCTATAAGCTACCTGATTGAGGTGTGGAGAAATAGGGTCAACGTGACTTGAATAGCTTCAGTCAGTTGAGAGTACCTAGCAGGACCTAAGCACATCTTCCAGGTTTAGAGAGAATCCTCATGAGTCTGCAAACAATTGGTAAAGGGGGAGGGATCTGGTGAATCATTGGAGTTTATGAGCATGTAATGAGGTCTAAAACTTTCTGAGCATTGCATGGAATCTGAGTATCTACTGAGCGGCGCGGACAAGCACTCGTCAGAAGATCCAGTATAATTTACATACAGATTGAATATCCCCAGAGAGCATTTTCCTCAGGGTGGCTTCCCTTGGATGGGTCTAGAAAACTATTTCCCCACAAAAGAAAGCATTATTCATAGTATTTGCAACAATTTTAGTTACAATAACAGTTTCCTGACCAAGGTGAAAGTAATTTGTGGAAGTATCATGTCATAATCATTAATTTATCATTAGTAAAGTTTTTGTACATGTTTTGAAATAAAACTTTTGGGTTGTGTGAAGTTCGAGTCTGTGTCCTTTGTTGCCATATGTTCTATGTTAGCTTTGCTATGGAGCTCTTCTGTTATTCCCAAGGTGTCGGAAATGATAGTACTGATATATCATGTTGATTGTAAATTGTATTTTCTCAATACAGTATTATGGATGCTCATATCTTATTCACAACTTGAGCAATAAAGATTCTTGTATTCTTGATAAAAAGAAGGAAAGACTGAAGTTCGCGCTTCACTATTCGCTAAAAACGCAAGCAACGCTCGCTAGAACGCTTTTTTGATTGCAGTACGTTTCTCAGTAGTACGTTTCTCTGTCAAAATAAAGAAGAACTGTCAAGCATGTTTTATTGACAAACCCGTAAAATCACTTCAGATTGCTCTAGACTCATGGCCTCTTACCCACAGAAAAAAGCGTCATGCGGAGCGCCTGAAATTTAGATCTTCGCGAAAAGCCATTCCCGACATTTCGCGAAAATGAAATCCTCGGTAAACAGCAACAATAACAGCAACAACAACAACAACAAAAACAACAACAACAACAACAACAACAACAAAAACAGCAACAGCAGCAGCAGCAGCAAAAACAATTAGACTATGGAGTATGTACTGTTTTTGTGTGCTGCGCGCAGATGTGTATTTATATTTGTTTTCCCCACTGCTGGAGGAGCTGATGAGCCTTCTAAGGTGATCACTGTTGCTGGGGAGGGGATGGTGGTATTTAGAAAACAGAAAGTGGAGGAAGAAAAGGATAGAGAACTGAGGCTACAAGTAGCTACAAGAGATTTTAGGAGGATGCTGTGTGAGTTTCGTTCACTGAGAATAGAGAGGGCGTCTACTTAATTCCATTCCTCCTATGTCATTTAATACGAATATAGCTCAAAAGTCATGCAGCCAGTCAAAATGACTCTCAAGTCGCTTTTTGAAGACATATATGAAGCTTACTGTAAGCAGACCTACTTTTTATCTCAAGAAGTTTAAATAAAGACAGCTCAAGTAGCAGGAGGTCATCTTCACGCAAAGGCAAATTGTGAGAAAATCGCGATTGAATAATATTGTTTTCACTACAGACTGTATACGTCACTAATCTTTCCCCTTAAAACTATATATAAAACTCAAAAATATCCACAGTTACCAATGATTCATCCATAGAATAATTAAGTTTTGTGTACAAAAATTAATTTACTGTTGATTTCTGCAACCATCAAAAAAATGGATACTGGAGGTGGTCAGAGACTGGTTACCAAGCACCCAAGGAGTCTGACATTTCAACTCCTAGTCTGATGACATAAGCCTTATTTTACCTGGCTGTAAGACGTAATGATATGGCATTTTCTGACTTTACAACTATATATATATACTCGTAACGACGAACGTACAATATGATTTTACACTAGGAAATTCCAACTGCTTACTTCTGCCATAAAAGTCTAGAAGAGATCCAAATTTCTAAATAAGAGCTCTCAATTAATGTGCCACCGCACCCATCCATACTGGGAAAATCAAGGTGTACCATATTCATCGTTCACCGTTGATGGAGGGCGGGGGAGGCGGGAAAGGGCAGGAGGGATGGAAAGCATACAACAAGTCACACACTTGAAGAGGGAAAAGGGTATAATTGGAAAACAGAGTCCACTTTCTGACCAAACACAGTCTACGAAGCTGAAAAGATATGTGAGGTATGTATGGGCAGATTGTAATGTTCAGATGTATTCGTTGGAAGGAGGTTTGATGCCCAATGAGTCCATGCCATCAGTTTAGCCGCCAGTCAGTGTGCTCGATATGAAGACGGGTCATATTGACTTATGAGTGTGTAATCATCGCTTTCCCATGCGTTTATGTAACAGGATGTAGATCTACATGTGCCAGTACAAGTCAACCTGAAATGACAACACTAAGTGAAAATATGTAACGCACAAAGGCCTCACACACTACCCCCCCCCCCCCCCCCCCCCNCCCCTCCCCCATGACACTCATTCACTCGTTACGCCTCTTGATAAACTTGACATCTACATCATATTATTTCGTTTTTATTGAATTGTTATCGAGAGCTTGATACTTCGATCATAATGGAAGTCAGTTCACCATTAGAATTCCATTATGTCGACTGCTGTTACAGGCATGAAGACCAAAGTACATCTGTACATCATTGATGTTACTTAAATGTTCGTTATCAGCACTGCACCTTTGAAGTATTCTAGATCTATAATTATTAAGCATAGCTATTTTGTCGCGTTCGGATCATGGGAGCAAAAGAACCCCACGGTGCACAATACACACAATAGTGATTTCTGATCTTTGGAATAAGATTGGTATGTAATATATAATATACAGTTCTATCCTGTTCACTTGCTTGTGTTACATTTTCTAGATGAAACTCGAACAGTGCTATGGCACTGAAACGGGATATTTAATAGCAATACTCAGATCAACTAGGGCCCTATGATACCATAATAAGATCAGGGAAGTCTTACTGTTAGACAATCGCGGTAACATGTCAAAAAGAAAACCAAACAACTTCTGTAACTGGATTGTATCCTTTGAATCCGGTTACTTCCTTTAGACTGGGCCATAATGTTTTCCGTAATGGTCTTTAACACATCATTTTATTCTGTCTTGTTTGTAATCTCACAGCAATATGATGACCCTTGTCGTGATGTCTACGTTTGTGGCGGTTGCAGCCGTCACCTTTGTGACCTCCACCCCCCTAGATGATTACGTCAATGCTCCAGATCCGACATACAGCTATAAATACCTGACACAGTATCCAGTCCTTGGTGGGGTGGTGCATGTTCTGAATATGACCTCCCAGAAATGGCTTACAGGTTAGTACAGTATACTCATTGAAGACCTTCTTCGGTCTGCACTGTTCCACTTCAGAGGTTGCAATGTGTCCCAACTGCCATACAAAACAATGGGAAATTATAATGGTCTTTATCGCATGCTCTTCAGCATTGGATTTCAGATTACCTTTCTTTGAGGTCAAACAACAGTGCGGTATAGTTTCAAAAACGATTCACAAGTTTCTTTACTGATTGCTGTCCTTAGCTTAATAATTATAATGAAAGATTATAATTATAATGAGAGATTAAGTGGGCCAGATATAAATTTAGTTCTCTATTCTAATGTTTTATTGAACGCATCACACGCAGAGCAACTAATGCTCCCAAATGGATTGTGCATTTCTGGTCGACAACTATAATTGCTCTTAAACATTATGCTTTGCCGGAAGGCAATCAATACTCCTAAATATTATGCATTGCTGGCATTGTCCTCTCAAACATGCACTGCATGCAGGCAATACGACTTAACGCTCTTAAATAGTATGCATTGCCAGCATGCAAAAAGTGATGCCAATAATGTCTTCCTAGCAGGTAACTAGTATTCAAAAACATACTTTACTGGCCGGCAAGAACTGTTCGCAAACATACATTATTAACTCCGACTGGCAACTAGCGCTCATAAACATGAACTGCTGGAAAGCATGAAGTGATCTCAAACATGCACTGCAAATAGTAACTGATACAACCAAACAACCGCAGCTAGCAGATAACTAGTGCTCCCAATGTCATCTGCAAATTCATTAACAATTACCGTTAAAGTAAAATTAATCGCACGTGTGTTGTTGTTTTTTTTTGCCTTTAAAAGCTGAAATGCTTCTACCAGAAAGAATACGATATGTCTGTCTGCAGCAGACATATTTTTCGAAGCGCTGCGTGTTGTGAACGCGATTGTCGAGCTGCAGTATAAATCCTAATACGTCGTTAAACTTTGAAGAAGTTTGGTCAATGCATCTAAACACCTCGTTACCTGACAGCCATGCTGTTTGTCCTGGTTTCTAAAATTAAAATATGAAAATGTATCTTCTATTTTAAACTTCAAGATCAAGTGACAACTAATCCCATATGGTGGCACTATTTGGTTGTGGTGATTCCCAACAAAGTGAATTATACTGATACGGCCTTTCTGTGGATAGACGGAGGTCATAATGATCAAAGGTGAGTTGAAAAAGAAAAGAACAGAAAACTACTAACTACAGCCCCCTCGATAGTTTATAATTTGCTCTGTCATAGTTTGAGCACTTAAGACTGCTGCTGTATTACTGATCCTATACTTTGGCTAAAAAAGTGCAGACATCGAAAATCAGAGCCACCCCCATGATCAAAGCCAAGATAAGGCGATCATGGCCATTCACTGTATGTGGGTGATGCCTATCGTTAAGGCAAGGATAATTCATTCAGTGGGGAAACTAAATTTTAATGGGGAATATGCTATTACAGAAAATTAATAATTTCTCCTCCCCCCCTCCCCCAACATTTTAAGAACTGCAGACTACATACTGTCAAATTAAATCCACTGGTAGTTGGTTGTTCAATATGTAGAGCTCAAAATAATACCTGACTACTGAGTCACGCGGACCCTCACCTCTTGGAGCACTCCTATGAACAAAGTGGCAGCTTCTAGCCGTGCCAAGGTAACTAAACACTGCTACTAGCTCTCCTGTCGGGTCACATTGGTCACAGCAATCCTTTAAACAGAAAGGATGATAGACAAAACAAAACAAAACAAAAAATGCGGCACGCCTAATACATTCCACTTAGTGCACTGCTTAATCTTAGACTACAGTTTGGAGGGATAGAAGGGCAGTGAGGCAGAGTAATGAAGCAATTAACTTTGTGTTCCCAACTTAACATCATCCTCCGGGTTCTACATTTCGGATTTCGATTGTTTTCTCTTTTCTCTCAGCGAGACTTTCGGAATCATTCAAAATCGCCACTTGAGACAAGATGCCGTCATTTCCCTTTTCACTGTTTCAATCGAAAGTTTAAAATTTTCGTTTTTGTGACATATATTTACGAGTCAGCTGATAAGAAGAAAAGTACCGTTCATCCTTTTCAAAATGGACTGAGCTCCTCCTCTCATGTACAGTCTGAATGCATCTTTAGCCCATTCGGAAAATCTCAGCAACAACAACAACAACAACAACCAAAACAAAACAACAACGTCTATAACAACAACAAAAAACAACGACGACTACGATAACAACAACAGCAACAACAACAACAACAACAATCACTTGACATGCTTCCTCTTCCATCCTCCTTTTTTTCTCGACCACACTACTATACTCTCTTGCTTAACGTCCTATGGCAAAGTAATATGAAAGTTCATCATGCTCCTTATGAAACATCTTTATAACTAAGCTGTATCTCCTCGCAGCCCTCCTACGATAGAGGATGAGCACACCTTATTTATGGTCTTCATGGCAGAAACTACAGGCTCAGTGGCTGCTACCATCAAACAGATACCTAATGAACCGATTGTTTTCCAGGTGTGTTGGTAAAGAGCTTGTAACAAAGTTATCAACCCCTCGTATCATTATATTTATTAAGTGCTGATGTTATCTCATTACCGTGAGCTCATTGGCCTGTGTTTGATTTGATTGATTTCAGTTAATGGTTTACGACGTTTCAGCATGGTACAACTGTATTGCAACTTTTATTTAGGGATAGTTAATAACATGGGAAATAAGACGTAAAGGTTCGTCGGATACATCATGGAAATGCGAGTTCCGGGACGTCCATGTACCTCCACGAGTAAGGACTGAAAGATTAGGATGTACATTTACGTCATAGCGGCCGGGTTGAAAGATAAAAGAAGATTTAGATGATACCGAAATTGCTGTTGCTACGGAGCATGAGGTAGAAGAAGAGTGTACTAATAATGACGGTTGGTGACGGTCGTAGTGATGACTGCGGAGATGATGGTGAGTATAATTACTGTATGTTTTCTTGAAAGGTTGATGATGGTGGCTTTTTGATGGGTGTTCTAAAAGATGATGACGATAATGAACGGTGGTGGTGATGACAGTGTTGTCGAATCTTAACCCTTAACCTGTGGGAATAATTCCTTTCATTATATCAAAGCTCAGATCAGTTGTTAATACCAACATCACGAGTATGACAAGATGACTATTATCTAACAGGACGATCCTACACATAAAAAGCGCACGGAAGACGCCATTATAGCCTGGACGTGGAAAAAATTCTTAGAAAACGGTTCTAACCCCGAGATATTACTTCGTCTACCTATGACCAAGGTATGTTTATCTGTACCTTCGATTGCTCACTGAGCTTTTTTGTTCGCCTGCATATGATCAAAGTAGATCTATGTCTATCTGTTCTTTCCAGTCTTCTTTATTTCATTTGCCAGTCTATAATTACTAAGGTAAATTTCATCATGTTCCTTCTAGACTATTTACTTCGCCTGCTAGTGACTAAGGCATGCCTTTCTGTTCTTTCCTGTGCTCATTTTTTACTTCGCCTGCATATGACTAAAATGTAGGGATTCCTTGCCGGTGTTTTTGTTTCATGGATTGATTCCTGTATGGGTTTAGATCGAAGCACTCACGAAGCAGATGCAAGATACTTTCAAGTCCTCTTGATATATCACTTATGAATTATGTTCATTTTGTGGCCAGTTAAAAAGGCTTGCAATTTTCTCAGTGTAATGGCTATGGCGACATGTTCCGCTGTCCAGAACATTTAGATGTTACTGAGAACGTTTTATATGTTTACATCGTCATAACAATATTTTCTGTAATCATCATAACAGTGGCCCTAACCCAAACTCCAACAATAGGCTTCCACTGTGACTCTCAGGCCTCTTCAGCCCCAACCCCACAAACTCTTGGATCCTTTCCGCCTTCGCCTTGTTATTTTAGCAATGAAGCATGCAGTTAATAGATCTATGATAGATAATTACCACATTACCAATGGCCTCACGGCGAAACAAACATTCCTTCTATGACAACAGTTGACCTCTTAAATTAGAAAACAGACTACATTGTTTTAAAACGCATGTCCTTTGATAAATAAAAATAATCCACTTGTAACGGAACACTTACCAGCCCGTTGTGGACATCAAATTCTACATTATAGTAAGGCTTCACCATCTTATCGCCCTTTTCACAGTGGTATCATTTACACATAGACCTACTGTGATTTTTTTTTCATTTGCTGTAATTACATTATGCAGTAGTGACTCAATAATAATTACAAAGGTAATTTTAAATTATTGTTTCTCGTTATATCTCTGTCCTGTGGAAAAGGTTCGAGCATAAAGCAGTCAAGTTATGAATCAGAGCGGAAGAGAGCTATGAAGCCCTCTATCGGACTTATCACTCATCCTCTCTTCCATTCCTCAGGCTGTTATGCGGGGTATGGACACCATCAGCAGTTTTGTGAAGAACTTAACAGGAACTGGTATTGACAAATTTGTTATTGCAGGTGGCTCTAAGGTGAGTGGTGAATCTTCACCAAAACATCTGTTGACATTATGGGACCAGAATTAAGACTAGGAAAATGGACAATCCTGATTATTAATCTAACACCTGTTGTCACGGTATGCCTCGCCGTTTTTTGTTTCTTTCCTTCATAGAGACTACTAATAATGTGACGGTTGGTAGTTACCACATGTGCAAGACCAAGCTATGTTTATCTGTAACTTCCACATTTCGTCAAAGCAGAAAGAATAACATGTCTCCGGGAAGACCAGGGCAATCAACATAATTATTATATAACATAAAGAAGTCAAACTTTTTGTAACCTTTCTTCATTTAACTATGTTCTGTCTACTGCCAGCGAGGTTGGACAACTTGGACAGTTGGAGCCGTGGACAAGAGAGTTGTTGGTATGGCGCCCACGGTTATGGATCTCCTAAATCTTCAACAGGTAGTTATCGTATACGGACAGTCTTACGAAGCAAAAAATAAAAGAAGGCAGGAAGGAAGGAAGGAAGCAAGGACGGAATGTCGTGAGGAAGGAAGAATACATGAGGTGAAGGAAGGAAGAGGAGATGAAGACATTTACGAAGGAAAGAACGAGGGACGGAGAGAAGAGGGAATAGAGGAAAGTAGGTGGGAGGATAGTTGAAGTGACAGGAGGGAGGAAGGAAATACCTTAGTTACTTGTGAGGGGAGAAACGATGGTAAACATTCAATGTCTTGTCATGATCCACATTACCATGAGGCTCTGAAACTGAAACTCTGATTCCCTGAGGTCATGAACCTTAGCTCTCATTCCTGCCAGCCTGTCATAATTTGTGTTACTTGCCAAAGTGCGTCAATGGACAATAAACGTAAGACCCAACTGGTATTATAATTCTGTTGGAATAACCCTATCCTTGGATTCTTCATTTAACAGAATTTACATCATCACTACCGGTCACTTGGTGGATGGACGTTCGCATTTGAAGATTACTATGCTGTGAATATCACGAAAGATTTGGACAACCCCAACATACCATTAATGGAGGCTGTTATCGATCCACTGGGTAGGTTGTACATGTAGATGAACAAAATAGATTAGAAAGCTAAATCCGATTTGCCTCTTTAAGCCAATAAAATATTTTCTCGACGGTCATTCATCAGAAGTCCACAATCATCACGTCCTCTGTAATAGTGTGCAGCATTCAGTGACCTTTGTTAATAATGCTATCTAAAAGTAAAATGTAGGTTTTTTAAAATTTCGTTCTTTGAGCCACGAACCAAAGAAAGGCGAGAACAAGCTAACTTGCTTCGGTAACGAAAATGCTCCACTCAGAAGGCCAAATATAAACTTCAGGTTTACCTAAAAAAATCAGGAAAGAATGCAAGCTATTAAGCTGTCTGGGTCATAAATCTTCCCATCGGTTAAAAATCTAGAAAGTCCTCCTAAGGCATATGATAACGCCCAGTTTTCATCCAGTAAAGAGTCTGCAACTCAAGACAGATTACCCGGTGTGTTCGATCCAAAGCTGCACCATCAGAGAGAGGGAGAAGGGAAAACAGGGTGGGAAGCTGGTCAAAACAGGAGGAATCATCAGGCATTTAAAATAATATTTTGATCTTTACGTGGTTTCCCTGTAAGCGACTATGAAAGGAAGTTGAAGACAGTATGAGTATTCCCAGATCATAAAATTAGACTAAATCCTTAATTTAGTTCCGTGCTGTGATGAATTTCAACAACGGATTATAACATAAACAAGAATGAAGCAATATAATTGCAATGCAATCATTTTTCGGAGTGAGTGGCGGGAGGGGGGNGGGGGGGGGGGGGGGGTGGACCTGCTCGAAACATTCACTCGGCAGATTTGGGTTGAAGCAAATTACCCTTATCAAATCTCAGAACAGACTCTCCTGATTGCGAATGTTGATGGAAGCAAGATATGAGTTACATTTTAAGAGATATTTGAAGTCTTTAACACGCTGCTATCTTGCTTCTCTAAAATCATAATTAATGGATATTGCTGTCTTATGGGCAAAGATGGTTGCTTCAATTAAAATTTGCCAACTTTCTGCACATAACTGGATTGGGTAAACCCACTAATAGGCAGATTACGCCATGATAATGTTCCGAAATTCGTGAAGAAATGTGGCACTTATAGGTAAACTGCAAAACATATATGATTATAGCCTCATGGATACTGCTGTATTTGCCACAGTTACAAATATAAACTACAAAATGTAGGCCAAATGAAAAGTTTCTTCGCGTATGCCTTCTCATTTTCATGCAGTGTACAACGACAGATACACGATGCCAAAATTCGTGGTCACTTCCGGAGGAGATGAATTCTTTCTAATAGATGACTCCCACTACTACTGGGACCAACTGAAGGAGCCCAAGTTTATGAGGTAGGTTACAGTATCGGCGTTTAAGTAACACGCAAGCGCTCCCTTTGGAGGATGATTTGTTTTTTCTTCAGAAAACTTGTTTGGTAATAAGGTTTGGTACAACACTTTGACACCGTTTGACACCACTCGAATCGGCATAATTAGTAGGAGCACTGGTTACGTGCAACAACCGATTAAAGTGATATTTATCAAACATAGGAGCATCAAAAGGAAATGGACAAGTTGAGTACAGAATTATCTCAGAAGATTTAATTCACATAATCAATTCTGCAACAAACGATACCATGCATATACAAACCGACTTCTAATTTGTTCTCAGAAACTTGTGTCATTTTCTACGAAACGTGACACCCGCCATAAAAAAAAAAAAAACCCTAGGAAACTTGCAGCCTTTGCTACTTCCAATGAAGAATGAAAGAATCCACAGCATGTCATTAAATCCTAGTTCACACTCACAGAGTAAATTATTTCAGTATTCTTGCTGACATGAAGCATGCATGATAACATTCTTTGGACCGGTAGACAAGAAGGTTAGTGGCTGCTAATTGTATTTTCGATCTAAAATATGACTATGCGACTACATGATTTTAATAATAATTGGCACCCGTGGTGAAGGTCCTGGCGGCAAACTATAATGGAAAACGTTTGTTATGCTCTGGATGGAGCTCGTTCTTTGTTAACATTGATTCTGTAAGCAAGCATTGACAGCGGAGACTAGCTGAGCCTGAGCGGTGCAACAGGATGTGTCTAAGGAAAAAGGGCAATTGTAGCTAACCTCAGCAGCGTTACAGCCTTTTTATGTTTAATTTGCCGTAGAATATTATTTCCCACATCGTCATATAAATGAATAGTCAACGTAAAGGTTAAAATTATGGTGTACATGGCAAGTGGATCAAATAGTCTAATAAAGGATGATCAAAAAGAAATAATTTTTTACACCAACGCGAGGGTGCCAAAATCCGTTTCACCTTGACTCATTAATCAAACACCCATGTGCTACACTATATCCATTATCTTTTTAAATTATTCGCATCCTTAGAATTATTCCAAATGCGGAACACTCTCTGAAGTACCATCAGATCGGCTACGAGTTATCAGTGCGGAGCTTCTACTTGAACATTCTGGAAAAGGCAAGCTACCCTCAGATTACATGGCAACGAACCCAAACGGGAACGGGTGGGAAAATTACTGTGAAGACCTCTCGTCCGCCCCATACTGTGATTGTGTATCATGCAAAGACAACGGATGCCAAAAGGTGAGATTGAGTATGGACCACCCTATAGCCACTATAGGTCTTTTGCACTTAGATCTCATTTAGTTAGCTGAAAGATGTAGATCTAGATCTAGAAATTCTTCGCTTCTTGACTTGGTTAATGTTTGACGATATAAATTAGAATACTTTTTCTACATGCTGAAAGACCAACGATGGCTAGAAAAGTGATGAAATATCTCAGATTTCGACAGCAGGAGAAGTTCTGTCACTGGCGGCGACTTGTTGCAGCGTGGTGTTTTGAAAACGGACAAACACAGTAACCGTAAAGAAATTAAATGATTTGTGTTACCTTGAATATGTTTTTATTGTACTCTGCTCCCCAAGACTTCGGGAAATGGACAAATACTTTTACTGCTTTCAGACGTGATTATCGTTTGTTTATCAAATCCCCCAACAATGATGAACCATATCCCCACCCAGTAGTCTGGTTCGAAGGCAGCCCCAGGAAAATCTCCGACACTGAATACGAGGCTGTGATGGACAGACCTGAGTCAGGCTGGATCGCCTTCTTTATACAGGTGCGAAGATCGACATCATAACAGCAGGATCACCACCATTACCAGCACCCCTGTCCCTACTGCCACATCCGCCGTCGCTACAGTCATTCTCCTAAAGCTTTCACCATGGAATGCACAATTTCAGTTTCCTTTATGGTATCTTGATGCATTCATTACCTGAAGCTACAACTCTATAGGTTTCGTCTTTGTATAGATAGTGGGTGACTCTAAACACCATGATCATCATCATCACAGTTTAGAAGATAGTTCAAGCAAAGTTAGAAAGACAGTTAAACAGAAAATACAGATAGTACAAAAACTACACCTTCAGCAAAACAAAAACAAGAACAGACAAAAACAAAGTCACAAAGAAACAATATAAATACAATTTTTTTAAAAAAATCAACGTCACCTCTCCAGGTATTAAATAAACTTCTCTCATCATTTGTATAGTCATCATCACCAAGAACCATCTCATTCTTATCACTACTAACATCATTATCGCAATCATCGTTCCCATCTCTCCGTGACCACATTAGCCTATACTACATATGCTTTCATCCCCAGCTCACCTTTGATGGCGTAAACGACTCAGAGCTGGAGTTCACCACTGAAGCCTGTATTGTGCCAGACACCTTCCCATTCCCAGACTGTCACGGGGATTCCTGTTATGGAACTCTCGTTTGATAATCATAGGACATTTAACATTCTGAAAAATAAAATATTAATGCTTCCCGGTTTTGTGATTCTCTTCCATACATTTAGTCTGTGGAAGGCAGTAGACCCAAGGCGAACGGCATGCTACATAATACCAAATGTCCACTTTGCATATACACGAGCTGATCGTATTTATTGATCTTCTTACAGCATTTTGTACGAAATTCGTCAAATAATCGTAGTCTAATCTATATATAGCATAAATGGCTTAAATGTCAAATATAAATGAAGTCTTTAACAGACACTTCTGATCAAAATGCCTGAGCCAAACGTACTCAACCCCAATCAGGTCTAGAGAAAGGAAACTAGCTCTTTTACAAACACCTAACCCCAGGTTAAAATCTCTGGGAGGGACCTGTCTTTCCGAAAAATATATAAATTTAATGTCAACAATTTCCCTCGGGAATTGTATCCCTTTACAGTTTAGTGTTTCCAGGAACAATCTACAGCCACCTGCTGCTTTAAGCGAAAACGTATCGAAACTGCTTTGAAGTTACAAAGTTTTGCATTTCTCCATTTATTCTGTGCTCGATCTCAAGAAACTTCGGGTGTTCTTTTATTATTGCAGCTCTAGCCCGAGCTCATGAGGAAGTCAGTTCTAATCGAATTCTAACCGGGTGGAAAAGCATATATTATAGCATGGTATTCTTTCTCTTATATTTAAGGGGGAGGAAGTGAGCTTAGTCTGATAATTTTTCAGCTGTTACATATTATTTTAAGGAAGTGTGTCACCAGGGATTTTATCAAATTACTGTGAATGATCAATTTTGAGAAGAAGTGCCGAAAAAACCTACGCTAGAAAATTTCTGTCCCTGCCGGGGATCGAACCAGGGTCTCTCAGCTTGCAAGTCTGAACGTGTTACCACTACACTAACAGGGACGCTAACTTCACAGCAATTTAATTCTCAAATACCCACTGCCTGAATCGGTCCCTCACTTCCCCGTGCGAACCTAGTGTTCACCCTAACACACTTCCCGACTGCTCACATAATCTTAACATCTAACAAAATAACGTGTAGCTCCAGCAGAATGAATCATGTGCTCCCATTCAGTGGCTCTGATAACGAATCGCTGCTCATAAAATGATGAACTGTTTTCAAACGTTTAACACTGACATCTTCATACATTGATGCTTGTTTTTATTGTATAATATGCTTACTTAATTACATGAATCTTAAATAATAAAATGACTCTCTTATTACATGTATTTTCATCTTTCTAAAATTGCTTGTGTTCAGTCAGTTCTGTAGGATGCTAATTATAGCAATTTAGAATGGCCGTAAGCCTGATCAGAATTAAAATCACATGACTGTTTATTTTGTTTTGTGTCATTTACTTTCCTCCTGAACTTTTTCGTGTTTTGTGGTGTTTGTTTCTCAGGTGTTTTGTGTAAGAAGACTACAACAGTCTACACGGTGTATCGACATTTTATTATGTTAACATGACCAAACTACGGTCTACTGAATTTCTCCTGTCATCACACTTAATTATGCTGGCAAACCTCTGAAGAGCAGAACACAGCCTTAAAACACATTCGAACTGATAATTTCAATGACTTGTCGGAGCAGATAGGTACACACCGTAATGCTTTATGTTTTTACCCTCGCTATCAGCCTTGGGTAGATACTGCATCCAGAGCTATAAACCACATATCAAGAGCTTTTCAGTCATTGATAGGGACACTCGTACCCAAACAAATGTTTAATTCAACACTACCGCAGGTGACTCGAATACAGCAAGAAACACACACACGTAAGTAGCTTGTGGTAATTTGGCCGACATGGTTTGTGGATCACCATCGCATAGGGACCTGGTAGCCTACACGTACTTGAGCTTGACGTGTTTAAATGAATGTTCACATTAAAGAAAGCTTAGACTTTCAGTTTAAACTACACAAGTGCCTATGCTTTATTCTTAAGACGAGTAATTACTCTAGTTCTTGGACGGGACCTCGGATGACTACAGTGCCTAGTCACATATTCAAGCTAGGCCTTATAATGATTACAAATTGAACCTTTAGCGATTTTACCCTACAAAAGTTTAACAACAGTCGAGTATAAATATGACGATTTTGTTTTGCATTCCCCCCCCCCACCCCCTCATTAGCACGGGTGCTGAACGAAAGCTCACAGCGTTCGAAAGTCTTTTAATGGGGAGTGATAGTTACAGATTATTGTTGCTTTCCTCGAATTCTTCCGCCTAAACCACCCCAAAAGGTACAACTGCGAATAACCTACACAAGATTTTTTAATGAACGTTTTACTATTCTCTGGCTTCTTCGCAGCATTCTATACGTCACACATTTTGACGTAAATTATGTGTTTATATAATATGATGATGGTGATGATGATAATGATGATGATAATGATGATGAAGGCGGACCTGAGAGGGAATGATGATGATTTAAAATGTGATAAAGAGCATAAAGTTGAACATTTAATGCAATAATTTTGTAACTTATGATATATGACACTATTTCATTTCGTTGTAAACTTTTGGGCTTCCTCTTTTGTGCTTAACTTCATCCCCTTTACTGACATCCATTACGTTGATAACAACGTCATTGTAGCTTCTGAGACCAGATGTTGTATTCTTCTGTCATCTGAAAGATACAGCATGGCAAGCAGTTTGTTGATGACCATCGTGGTGGCCGTGGTCTCTCTGACCGCAGTAGGTGCCACTCCGTTAGATGACTATGTCAACACACCAGATCCACATTACAGCTATAGGTATCTCACTACATACACTGCTGCAGGAGTGTCAGTGCATGTGGTCAACATGACGTCACAGAAATGGCTCACAGGTTGGTTGGTGACAAATGCGGATTTTGTCAACTCTGGGGCTACCGTAGATATGTGACACCAGTAGCTAATGTGGTAGTCTCAGCAATGACTTAAATACATGTAAATAAACATTGTGTTAGCTGTAATACGGTAGTCATTTTACGAATGGAATGTGGATTTGTGACAGGAATTTTCTTTCACGATAGCGAAATCACAGTATAGAACTCCTCGTGTAACCTTTCTTCGGTTTGGGGGATCTTGAAAGAGCAAACACTATTACATGGTCTGGGAGAGAACTATGCAGAATATAAGCTAAGCAACTTCACAGCTTAGAGTGTATATTTGTTGCTGTTTGATAACTGAAAGTGCTAAAAAAAATAATTGCAGCATAAATTACTAGGGAACAGCGTTGAAGAAATGTTAGCACTTTCCGGACCGTGTTGGCAATAAATAGTGAATGTAATTTGTTTAATCATGACAAAAATGATATCAGTAACGATGGTAGTGCGAATAACTGAAGTAGTGCAATGGTGGCTGTGGTAAAGATACTGACTGGTCTATAACATTCCATTCTCAGCTCTGAGATTTTACACTCAACACAATATGTTCTACTTTAACTACCAGATGAAGTCACTACTAATCCTATTTGGTGGCATTACCTTATGATTGCGATACCAGACAAAGTGAATTACACAGACACAGCCTTCCTGTGGATAGATTTAGGTCACAATGATCCCAGGTAAGATACAGTAAAGAGCACCCGGAAATCGGCTCTTGAACATCTATTTTTTCTGTCTTTCCTCTACAAAAAGAAGTTTGTGAAGCGCTGTTATGCAAGTTCCAAATCAACAACAGCACATTATTTATGCACACATGGTTATGTCATACTATTTAAAGAAAAAAAAACTGATGTAAAATTCAAGAAAACCGTATCTTTTGAAATTTCTAACGCCACTGAAAATTATTCATTTAGATCTAATCTCTATTTACATTAGCGAAATTTAAAAATCCTGGAGTGATGAGTTCGAACCCTACTCTCAGTAGACTGAACTGATTGACTCTTTGCAGCCCTCCACCCTTAAATGACGAACACACCCAGTGGATGACATTCATGGCAGAGAGCACAGGATCAGTGGCTGTTGCCATCAAATGTGTGCCGAACGAGCCCATTGTTTTCCAGGTGTAAAGTATCCGTGAATCTTTGTCAAGAACTCAGGGTAAAAGTCGGCCTGTCCGTCATTTTAAACTGCCCGCATCAGGTGTTGGCTCTAAATCCACCTAAAACCGATGGAAATTTTAATTACATTAGCAATAAGAAAGCGTCTCTCTTGTTGCAGAGTACACTTATATTATGGGAACATCCTTCCTCAGTTTGCATTTACAATCAGGTAGTTATGTGGTAGTTGAATGTATCTTTCAATAGTTTGCTTACTGTCACTGATTCCAAACGAAGGTTTCATGAAGACAGAGCAAGTGTGCAAGTAAGCTATTTTCCATCTCACCTCTGAAAAGCTGTCCATTAACAGCACCAAAGACGGGGACTAATTAATTCTAATAGTAGTAAATTTACACATTTAAGCCAGTCTTCAGTTATGCCTAGACCCGGGAGAAGTCTATAATTTTATGATGAAGGATTGGCGTGGTGATGAGTACAGAATTGATTCGAAGAAGATTGTATTCGGTTACAAACTTATTATGATGATAATAATGGTAGAAATGATCTGACAGGACGATCCCTCTCGCAAGCAACGACTTGAAGATGAAATCATAGCCTGGACGTGGATGAAATTCATACAAAACGGTTCTAACCCTGAGATATTGCTGCGTCTACCTATGACAAAGGTAACATGAGTGTTGCTATTTCCATTAAGTTCGCACCTGTAAGCAAGTGTTAACATGTGGCCGGCACAGTGGTTGAAGTAATTTTCATGTACATATATTTCTCACATGGAAAAACACCGAACAAAGCGTTCTAAAGATAATGAAGGGAACTAGTTTAGAACTTCATACTATTATACTGACATCACTGGAATTGTCAGTGGGCCTTGTTTACTACTCTTGTATCATGCTGACATCACCACTGCCAAACTCTTGCTCCAACCTTAATATCATGCAGATATGATATAAACTATAGTTAGATGTTTCCACTTAATATGATTAGATTATGACAAATGCGTTACTAAAGACATCTCTGATGTATGCATCATGCTGAAGCGACTTTTGCCCTGCATTACTTCATTAGATCAGCCTTCGCAATGTTGTATCTCCCAGGCTGTTGTGCGTGGTATGGACACGGTGACCAGTTACGTGAAGGAGTTAACAGGGAAGAACATTGACAAATATGTTATAGCAGGAGAATCAAAGGTGAGTCCCTATTTACGTGAATCGTTCTTATCATTTCAGCACTCGAATATCCCACTGGCTACGTGGTGAAAGGCTAAAGCAGATATTTATACCGGTATATATAGGAAGGCCCCGACTGCTGTGATGCCGGTGTAAAAAACTTCAAATTTTCCCCCTGTTATTTTTTCAAGTTAACCCCTCTTGAAAAGTTATCCTTTTCATATTACCCCTGGGATAACCTGAACCGATTTCATATTATCCCCGCGTTATTCAAATTAGGCCCATCCCCTCTTTGATTTAGCTGAAATGATAATATAATTTAATCTTATTCAAGGGCGTAACGTCCATGCAATCTATAAATCCGAGATATCCAATATAATTTAATTAAACTGAAATATTTTGTAAAATTTTCAAACGTCACCCTTATACAATTTCATCCACAAGCCATTTACAAGCATTAACAATACGACTTTGTCACGATTATTATAGCTAATTTTACTCGCTGATAATCTGAAGGCCTATACACTGTCTCACAGATTCAGCGTTCCCATAATATGTATGCATACTGTATTGCCTCTAAGGCTGTGTCACGAGATAAACTCTTAAAAAATAAAAGGTGACAAGTAATCTGGGGTGAAACTAGATTACCCGCTGTGGGCGACGGTTATTATTTTCTTTTTGCGCAAGAGTGGCAACATTCTTTTCGTGAGTTTCCCGGGTTTTTCTCAGATTTTCCGGAGCCAATAACCAGAGTTTTGGCATTTTTTAAAACCCTTTGGCTCCCAAATATCTAACTGGTTGTTTTGGTGTTGTTGTTTTTTTTGTTTGCCTTCAGCGGATTGTAGATCAAAATTGACTGATTTTTTTAATGCAAAAAGTATTAATGTGAAACTGTATGTTATTTCAAGTGACAGGGCATCTGTCGTAATTGGAACAATGAACAACGATGAAAGAACGATCCCAATACTGCATCCATTTAACCGTCGTTCCTCAGGCTCTAATGTATGCAGAAAGGATAGTGGCAATTGTAATACCCGTTTATATCCAGTACCAAGGCCGTTCGTGGTAATGTCATGTCTTATGCTGATCTTATCGTGTATTGACCTCCAAGAGGTATATGATGAGACTTTTTATTATTTATTGCAGGGAGATTAATTTATATCTTTGTTTGTATTATTATAATTATTCTTTGTATACATGAAATAAGTATCTCAATAATCATAATACAAATGTTTCGGT
>JAWQUT010000169.1:1479591-1497875 GCA_033807755.1 Ellobium chinense
CCAAATAAAATCATTTAATTCAAAGTTTATAATTACTGTACTTCAAGAATTAAAGAGAAACTGGAATGGAGTTTGTGATTATTGTAAAATCTTTATTTTTTACGTTTCATAAACCTAAAGTGGTATACGTTTGTCACAGTAAAAAAAAAAAGACTACGTACACGTAAAAAAAATGACTTGCCAGGGCCACATGTCAGACGCACATGGAAAGCACTATGCCACTATTGTGTGTGTATATGTATGTGTGTGTGCGTGTGTGTGTGTGTGTGTGTGTGTGTGTGTGTGTGTGTGTGTGTGTGTGTGTGTTTTGTAGTTGTTATTATTTTTGCCTTTTTGTTATAGTTATTATTTTTGCTGTGACACAATCATCCAGCAGGTAGGTAAATGAAATTTGCAGCCTTAACGGACAATATCCGTTCGCCGATTTGTGCAACATTTCAAAGGCATAGATTTTGAAGTATTGACGTTTTTAATATTTGAAATCCAGTTAATCTTATTGGGTTTTAAAAGACGTGCTATTTGATTCCTTCTTTCGCCATGAAAAAGAGTAAGCTTATGACCAGGTTCTACGAATAAGAGCAAAATGAGCTTCGGTCAACAAGCACCATTCACCCGGCACTTCTAAGATATCTAATGACATCGTGCTAACGGGACTAATAGTGCATGGTCCTATGAAGCAAAAAATGGCTTTTGTGAAATATTTATTTTTCCGAATCTTTATGCCTCATTTAACAAAACTACTGTTGGTTCCACCTGTTTAAAGACACATTAAACAGCTGTGTAACGTTTGCATGTATTGGTTGGGCCCCCTTAGCCTCATCTATTGTTTTTTCTTCTTTTGGTCCTATTAACATTTTGTGTTATTCTACATATACCACTGTGATTTCGGGAAATTTCTTCCATGGAGGTTAAAGTACTTCTTTTGCCCGATCTTTTAACGGGAATAAAAAGGGGGGTCAAAGCCCAAAATTTTTCTTTCGAAAAAGGTCACCTCAAATTCTGATTTGGTCCCCAAGTTTTGTTTGGCTGGTTTTGACCGCGTGCGGATACATAGGCCTACACATTTATTTTTTTTTATCTAGAGGGCTCAAATTGCACCTGAAACTTTAAAATTGGATGCTTTATTTAGAACACAAATCATTTTACACATTTCTACACCCTAACACTGGGTGGCAGGGCCCCCAAAAAGGGGGATTTTATATATTACCGGATTAATTGGGTTGTACACAATCAGTGATTTGCCCCTCTAATAGGTGTCACAAACATTTATTCTGTTCTCACTCGCCATGTCGGCGGTGATTCAGATTTCGGGTGATTTGTTTTTTTTCTCTTTTTGTTCACTTTCCACTCTACACTCTGGTAAGTAGTTTATTAAATAAAGACCCAGACTGAACTCTAGTAGTAATCTGGAACGTTCTAACGAGTATATTTAGAGCCCGGTCACTGTCTGACCTCGGCCCGTTTCGGACTTCCTGGAAATGTCAAAACGGTTAAGGTCAGTTATCGAGACTTTCTGGAAATTCGATGAAGAAAAATATTTAAGGGCGTGAGTGTTTGAGGTGTGGGTGTGTGTGAAGCGCGAAAACGTAAGTATCGCGTCGCATTACCGTACTTTAAGCCTCGTTTGGCTACCTTGTGCCAGTGTTGTAAATAAACGTTCGTTTTCTTCAGTACCAAGGGACATTGTGTTATTCACTGACAGCGATAAGCAGGCGTTTTGAGAGGTAGCTGAATGATCAACCCTAGCTCCATATTACAAGTCTGTTAGTTACAGGTGGCCATCTTGAATTTCAAAATGGCTGTCACAGAAATGTTGTTGGTCATTAGCTAATGATCAAACGACGTAAATTTATAGTCTTTGTGGCTGTTTTATGATGAAAAAAACCCCAAACAAACTAAGTAACATGTGTCCTAGATTATTTGATTTTCATAAATGTTCAATCATTTTGAATTTTAAATAGACAAATTTACCCCATTTTCCTATTAGAGTCTTAACATTTATATCGCTGAGAAGAATGGGGACTCATTTAGGTAAAACTCGTTCAGATGAAAAGTTCTGTAGCTTTCAATAAAGAAGAAAGAGTGACTTTGAACAAAGTAATTTGTTAATAGCTGGACGGTGTTGGTTTTAGAATGGCATGGGAGCTGATGTGATACGGAATCATCAGCTGTCATGCAAGTGTCAACAAATTTATCCTTCATGTCCCACTCTGTATATTTCTGCTGACCCTAAATTTTATAGACAACAACAACAACAACAACAACGACAACAACAATAACTGCTTCTAGAAGAACTAGATGAATTGTCCTTAAACTCAGATTGATATGGATAGGTCGAGGAAACGGGCGGGAAAAGGGAAACTACTGGTGTCTAAGAGGTGAGCCGAAAGCAGCGGAAGGGGATCATAGATGTGCGCGAGAGACAGAAAGGAGCAAACCTGTAGGGTGGGGAGCACACGAAGGGCAGAGATATATTTGACAAATAGACAAGTGAGACGAAGAATAATCCAACTTTACTGTACTGTTTCTGTAGCCAAATGTAAAAATAGTGGAGTCTCTTTCAACACTCAAGTTTCTCTTAGGCGGTTTCATGCATTTCACAAAATAATCAAATCTGTTGCATTTCTATTTCACAGGTTTATCACTATACGCGCAAATTTCGATTTACCATGGCAAAATTTGAAGAACTTTTATTACTAGTACACTACTACTACCAAACCTTGTCTCCCCTGAGGGAGGGCAATACCGACACAACGCTTTTCCAGTTAACCCACGGGAGCGCCGTCCGCTTTGGGGAATTCCATTTTTCCTCTAATATCTTTTGAAATTCATCTGTTTCTGAAGAACTAGTCTTTCTCGTGTTTGTCCTAGCCCTCCCATCATTTTTACCTTGTGAGTTCCAATCATACAGCATTCTTGTTATTTTGTCACCTGTGGGTGGTTTTTGCAATGCATGGCCTATCCTTCCCCATTTGAGTTTTAAAATATGTTTAGAAATATATAATTTCTGTTTTCTCCCTTTACATCGCAGTCGGACACGACCATTGTCGCGCCTTCAGCAGCGTCAGTTTTTATATGGGTCTATTTCTTTGTCATCTTCAATTTCAAGGTAGCGGCCAAACGCGTCATTTTAAAAATGGAACAAACCTCAGATTTGACACTTAGTGCCTAAAGATGCCAAAAACATTGGTTTCAAAAATGTAAACACGATCAATAAAGTTGCAAAACTACATAATACCATCATACCTATTATAAACGTTTTCCTCTAGTCAACTTATCTTTAAGGATATTAATAAGCGGTCATTTTGAACAGACGTGATATTTTTGTGCCAAGATTTCGGTGCATTGTACCGAGGGGATAGCCCATAGGCTTGTTTAGCCAAAACACTATATTGTTCTGCTCATTATGCTCTGTTTTGACAGGCCATGCATTACCATTATCGGTCTCTCGGTGGCTGGACGTTTGCTCTTATTGACTACTACAGTTTGAACATTACAAGAGATCTAGACAGTCCCAACATACCACGTATGGCGGCCATCATTGACCCCTTAAGTAAGTCATGGTCATCGGCGTTGACAGTCAGTGTAAGTGGGAGTGGTAGTATATAGCCACAGTAGTCCTTACCTTTCTCTGTTTCTTTCTTTAAATAAAATATAATCAAATAAAGACTGAACAACCTTGCAAGTCTATGCTTTGCTTGTCCTACATATCATCGCATCTTCTAGTCTAAATGAAGTTTAGAGAAGGCCTACTCTGTGAATGACAAAGCGGCACAGTGGCAGCAATTTATTCGGGTGGTCATAATACAACATACCGCTGGATAATGTTACACTTCTCAAACCTATGTTTAAGTGAAGAAAAGGTGCATGAAGTATGACCAGCTGACCAACAATGTACAGCGCTTTCTCACTTCGTGATAGTGATTGTGATTGAGGAAAGACCAAGCTGACCTATCGCACTCATGGCAAATAAGTCACATGACACTGTTCACTGCGCTGAATTCTAAAATCACTCTCTTGATTTCTACCTGCCATGTGAGATGGTATGCCTATAAAAAACATTCGCTAAAATATCCTTTCGAGAATTTTTAACGACATCAAAAATAAGAGGTATGACATATCACTGGAGCATTTTCGCTCTTGGTATAACATGATCCATTCAGAAATTCGCACCCTTGTGCTTATTTCTTTGTCAGCCTACATCGACAGATACACGATGCCTACCTACGTTGTCGCTGCCGGCGGGGATGAATTCTTTTTGCCAGATGACTCTCATTACTACTGGGACAAACTACCGGAGCCCAAATTCATGAGGTACTCTTTTATTTTCTTCTTCAGATATAAACTCACTTTATTGAGCAGCAGAGGCCTTTGTTGGTGAATATGATATAAAACCTCAGGCAGGGAAGATTTTCAAGGATGCCCGATCAGAGTGGATTTGCTAAATGTTTAGAGATACATTATATTAATTCTAGGGTAAAATTACGATCCGTCCCCAGCCAGTTTGTTTCAGGAATCCATCTTACCTTGGAAGAAAGACGCATGAACATGACTCAACAATACAAGGTCTTATAACATCCGACGAAACATCATACAGATGTGCAATAGAGAAGTCCACCACATGGTGTGATGATCACTTTCTACAACTCAATGTCAATAAAACTAAAGAACTCATAATAGATTTTCGTATTAAAAAGGAACTCTTAGTGCCAATTGTAATAAAGAATGAAATAGTAAAAGAAGTAACAAGTTATAGATATCTTGATGTAACAATTGATAACCAGCTTGATTGGCATGAGTACACTTCTCTTGTTCACGCAAAGGTAAATAAACGCTTGTATTTCTTGAGAAAGTTGAAATCATTTCATATTGACAAAACACTCATCACTATCTTTTATAAATCAGCAATAGAAAGTTTCGTTTTGTTTTTTATTACATGCTGGGGCGGGAACATCAAAGTACAGGATAAAGATAAGTTGAACAGATTGACAAAAAAGGCGGGAAAAATTTCATCTAACGAATTCAGCGACTTAGATTTTATATACGCTAATACCTGCCTTAAGAAAGTTAACAACATCATTATATATAATATACATCTCACCCTCTTGCAGTGCAAATTTCAAAATCAGCACGAAGCGGCAGAGATACATTCTTCTTAAAGCTGATAGAGAGAGGAATAGACGATCATTTATACCATCTTCCATCAGACTTCTGCCATCGTCATCATCATCGTCTTCATCACCATTTTTGTTGCTTTAAATAACACTATGTATGATGGCCTTGTCGGTTCAGACCTCCATCTTCCCCTGTCAAAGAATATTGTGGCATTATGTATGATTGAGTGTGTGCGTGTAGCGGGCGTGGTGCACCGTTGTAATTCAGTATATTTTTTCTCCCTAATGCACGTATGTGAAATGTAATATTGTTAAGAAATACTGTGAAATTGTCATGCAAAGCGAATCAAATGTGCCTCTGGACAATAAAATATCATCTTATCTTATCTTATTCTTCATCGATATTGAAGAAGCATTGATTTTGTTGTCCAGGTTTTGTCGACCCAGAGTAACGCTGGAAGTGCAGCAGATCTATATATATATATACCTTTATCCTCTAGATCAATTCTCACTTCATCATAACTGCACGTTGTCACCCCTTATATCCTGCCTCCACTTGTTCCTGACGATGGCTTGGTCCTTCAAGAAGTTCTTCTGTTGCCGAGTCTCACTCTCATATCGTCATCAAACATTCCCAACTTCTTATTAGTAACATCATCTGACCCTGTATTGTTGTTCAAATTCATCAATAAAAGTTAGGGACAAGGGGTAGCTCTCTAGCGGCATCAGTTCATTTATTTTGCACCCAAGTTGCATAATAAAAACATGGACAATTACACATCAATATGCATTGCAAAATAATACATACGCAGACATAAGAACATACTGCATCTACACTAAATAGAGATAAGAAACAAAACCCACCGGAGCAGTATTATTTAGTTTGTGTGGTTAAATTTTGGCCTGCAGTAAGCACGATGAAATGCAAGTTACTAAGTATGATATATGCAGTGTTGATGGAAAGAAATGTTATAGTGATACACTTAAGTCGGTAAGAGTTCGTTATGGCCTTACAAAGACTGGCAAGATTTAAGAGGATGTGTTTCGAATAAAATGGGCCAGGATTTTTAATTTGAAATAGCAATAAGCTTATTGACTTTTTAAATGTAATAAAATATTTACAGGTGTTCAACTGAAACCACTCAGCTGTTGTCCGTAAATTCACCACGGATTCCAAATTGAGCCGAACACAGGTTTATTATGGCGTAGTCTATCTCTGTTGCTAAGTGTAACAATCTTGAACTTTTCGTACCAGGCCGATTGTAAGTGAGGACTTCAGAGGTCTAGCTCGCCCACACCAGACATTTGGAGAATATCCTAAATGTTTACCAGCTGCAAAGTCTGACAAGACGGAAAGGTTCCATATATTTATACCAACAACAAAGATGTTTAAGCATATTTAACAAACTAGGTCCAAATTTGCTGACATCATTCTGTAAAACCATGAACCGTATCTCTCAGCCTCAAGCATAACCAAGTGAACTTGCAGCTTTCCAGTGTCACCCAACTGACCAATTAATAATGTCTTTCGATGTGACAGTAATTATGTTATTTAACAACCCTCCTCTAATCCTGTTCCACAAATCATTCCTCCTTTCTTTACCCTCTTCCTCCCAAATACGTCCCGCTCAATCTCTCTCCTGAACCTAAACCTGGGAGTAATATTTGCCTCTTTATTCATCTGCAGATTAATCCCCAATGCTGAGCATTCCTTAAATGGACATCAATTAAGCTACGTGCTCTCTTTGAGGAGTTTTTATCTGAATATTCTGGAAAAGGAGGAGTACCCTCAAGTGACATGGGAACTTAGCCAAACGGGGTCAGGTGGCAAAATTTATGTAAAAACTTCTCGTGCACCCAGGACAGTGGTTGTGTATCATGCAAAAACAACGGACGCCAAGAGGTGAGACAAATATTTCGAAAGCACTTCTCCGTACGCTCAAAGATGCGCTTTCAATGTGACATGCATTGGTGACGGTGTGAGGCTGATTTTGTCAAGTGCAGGATATCTTATCCGGAGTCTCGTAGTTGGCATTTTGATCCCTTTCGTATCTGTGATACTTTCTATACTTTTAGATATAACTGCGCGCACAAGAAATTTACATAATATGTCACACAATCTTTTACCCCTTACATAGAAAATCGAAATGATGTCAGACTAGTGTTGAAATTCCAAAACTGGAGTTTTGACATCGACATCGAGATCACTTATTACTGAAAGTATACTTGTTCAGAAACGAAACTGCTCGTCACTTCTGGAGACTTGGAGACGCTGTCCAGACATCTGTAATAAATACATGTAGTTTTCAAGTGAGGATGCCGGGTCAGTTTGTTGTCTTTTTTCCGTGAGGCCAGAATTATATTTTTTTAGGGAGGAGGGGAGGACGGGGGCCGGCGGAGTGAGGTCAGGGGATGGGGGAATCATTAGGAAAATGGTGTGAGTGATCAGGCCCAGGATGTTTGTAATTAGTTTTTAGAATGGCACAATCAAGACCTGATAAGATTCTTCTTTCATCAGAATTTGAACGCAATTTCTTCCCAGTCTAGATCAAGTATACAATCAGCTGCAGTGTTAGGACCTATTAAATACACTTGAACATTCCATGTTTGGTTAAAATTCAGTTAACTCTGGTGATCCCTTACACGTTTTCCGACGACATAATGAAGCTTACAGGCCTTTCTAATTGCTTGTATTTCAGACGTGATTTCCGCCTGGTGATCAAATCACCCAACGGGGACGAGCCGTACCCCCACCCCGTGATTTACTACGAAAGCGGTGCCACGGGCATCTCCGCTCTTGAGTTTGAAGCCGAGGTGGACAGACCGCCAACGGGTTGGATCGCTTTCTTTATACAGGTATCTGAAGGGCCCCTCTTTTGCAGCTTACAGTTTTAGCTCGACAAAAGTGTTTCCATGCTAGCAAAGTCAATATTTGGGATCTGTGTGAAAGTCATATGGTTTCCCACATCAAAGTATGTGCTAGCCCTCAACAAAAGTTTACAAGGACGTGAAGCTCACAAAATTTCTCAGTTGTGTCCAGCCCATTGATGAAAATGTGACTTTCGCTTTACCCTGACCAAATCCATGAAATCCCAACGAGGCCGGTCCTTTGTATTGGCCCAAACAGGATCCATTTGGATCCCATCTCCTCTCACCATATAAAAGTTTTAGTCTCTAATGAGGTCTCCTTTCCGAAATGACGTCATTCTTTACTGCTTTGTGTCCCTGAGTCAGAAATCGTGCCAGCTGTCCGTACCAGTTATGCTAGAACTGAATTGGGTCCTTTTCGTTCCATCCTATGATATAAAAGTAGACATAATAGGTGCTGACCTGTTCTAGCTCTGGGCTTGCCACCTTTTCTAAAGCCCATTAAGGATTGTGCATGGGCATGGCATATTAGATATAACTAGTCTACTTAACAATATGGAGACAGGTCGGCCTATTTGACTTACGTAGATCTAACAAATTGAGCCGAATCTACTATTTCCATACGGGTAAATTTGGACATGAACATAGTGCTTTTTGTCATTTTCCTCAGCTTACATTCGATGGTGCGAAGAACTCGGTACTAGAATTCACCACGGAGGTCAACATTGTGCCGGACACGTTTCCTTACCCAGACTGTCACGGGGAGGCTTGCTATGGAACTTTAGTTTGATTACAATGTATTCCGAACCTGCACCTTATTTAACACTGGCTAACAAAATTAAACTATAAAGCTATACAGTGTATAATAACAGAATAGCCTATTACCATGTGATATCAGAACATAGTTCTCATGTTGTGTAGATGGGAAAATAACAATTAATATCCTTACCTTGTCTTATCATTTCTGCCATTTCGTTTGCTTTTTGTTGTTGCTGCTATCCTGATCTTATCGAGATTCATCTGTCTGTCTGTCTGTCTGTCTGTCTGTCTACTTTTGTGCCAATAATTTGTCTTAACAATTTGCCATTTGACGGTTTGTGGACCACAGACTTAAGATTACTGAAAAAAAACCTACAAAAGAGGCTGGGATTTACTTTTAAAGATGTAGCACAACACATCAAGGACTAACAAAGGCTTTAGATCTGTGTTTTGTCCATTTCTTACAGAATTCAGTCATATGCACTATACAGCATTACCCCAGGGTAGGCAGACTGAGGCAGTAAAGAATTTGTGTGACAAGTGAACATGCTATTACGAGTCCATTGTAATTCCAAGCAGAGAATGTAAACGAATGCACTGATAGACTGACCCTTCAAACCCAAACTGAAGAAAGAACAAAAAAACTTTAAAATACGTACATACCTACTTGAAACATCAACTAACGTCTCCAAAACATAAGGCAAATAAACTACATGTCCCACAAATTAAGTGCGAACATAGCGAACGCTGGATAACCTTTTTATTGTTTTTTAAAACATATCGGAAAATCAGCCGCAATATAAAAGCAGCGCCAATCCCACCCCTTCTTTCATACTTTCCCGCCCAACCCGGAATTATGACAATTTCAGTAACATTGATTTATTATCTCTCTCTTTCTCCCCCCTCTCCCCTTATTGTCCCTGAAACTGCATCTTGCCCCTTCCCCCACCCCCATCATTGAGGAAAAGAGCAGATCTTGAATGTATTGCTATTCTTATGATCCGAAGATTTCTATGGGCACTGTTTTTATAGTGCTTTATTCATCCGCTGATAAATGAGAAAAAGAATCTTNTCATCAAGAAAGGAAAGAGGAAGAAAATGAAAGCCAGAATTTTGGCGGTCTGCTCACGCGCAAGCGCTAAGGAACCTGACTCTTGCTCCATGTCACATGTCTGTTTATACTGGTGCCGTCCATGAGAGATTCTCAAAGGCAGATGAGCCTCAAGCGCGTGCCGTTGTCCTCACACAGCCGGGTGTGAATGAAAATCACATCTTGGCATGCCGTCACATCTTCAGAAAAATGTTTAGGAACAGAAAATCTTGGTAGCACCTGTGATTGTTCTGTGCACAATACAAACAGTTTTATAGAAACAGTATTCTTTATTGGCTTGCTATTACTAAGCTTTATAAACGTGCTGAAGTTTCAAATGGCTAATAGGTGAAATTCTTTTCCAGAAATGTCAACAAAGTGAATCACATACATCTTTAGAAATGGTGAAACGGTCGAGAAACATAAACTAAAGGTGACACATATGCATTATCCAAATTCTAACGCTTGCCTTTGCCCTATAAAGGGGAGGATGAATGGCAAACAAGTGAATGTTATTATAAGCATACCAACAAAATGAATCACATCTTTATCGATGGTTGAAACTAATTTGAAACAGAAAATAGTGGTGACATGAGAGAATGACATTCGTGTTCGAATGAGCCAAATGAGCAGAAATTTAGAGGTCGATGTATTCTCCTAAAGCGTAAATTCCCATAAATTTAGGTGAATGTGAATGACAAACAACTGAAAGTAAAATTCAGGCATGCCAAAAAAAGTCATTAAAATCTATAGAAAAGGGTAAAACTGCTAAGAAATAGAAACTATGATGGCCATTGGCAGGATTATGTGAACGTTTATAAAGGAAGTGGACAAATCTTAAAAGTTAAAAGAATTTCAAACTCGTCTGATAACCTTGTTAAAGCAAAGATGAATGACAAACAACTGAAATTTATATCTAGACACATAGAAAGAGTAATTTATCTATATAAAAAAAATCTGTTGAGAAACGAGAACATTAAAACAGTTTTTCAAAGGGTTGCTGACTTCAGAACGTGTAAGAAAGGATGAAGGATCAACAGCCTGAGACCTATATTCAGACATACTAAAACAGTTATCCACTACTTAGAAAAACTGCCAGCAAACATCGAGAAAGTTGTCAGCATCTGCCACTGGTCTCTGTGAATTTCGGATATCATAATATATACTTGAGATTTTTGTCATTTCTACAGCCAGCAGGAAATGATTAGCAAACAATCTGAAACCAACGTATCATATGTCAGGTTTGATGGTACTCACACCTGGGGTGAAGAGATGTCGACGTCTGGTCCGTGCTCTTAACATGCGTCATAAGTGCACCAAGTTGATAGGTTCCTCTAGATCAAAAGGTCGTGGGATCGATTCTCTGCCACGGCCATGTTGCAAGTACCTTGACAAAGCATTTCATTCACATTTTCTTCAGTCCATCCATCTGTCAAATGAGTACTGACTGTAGGCATTGGAAGTTATTTTCAGAATGCTGGTGATCAGCGCCTGTAAATGGCAGCTGCGCTGTATGCTCCCCAGAGAGTTAAGAAAGGTCTAGAGTGATCAGGTCTACTGGGGTAATAATAGTGTGAAGTTGCGTGAACAAGCATCTGCCTGGATTTGAAATTTATAAATGCAGTGTTATTATTATTACTACCATTATTATTATTAAAACAACTTTTAAAAAATCAATCTACACCCGCTAAATTATTCAACAACAACGATGACAATAACAACAATAACAAAGACAAATGCTGAGAACAAACAGTCAGACAGCATCTGCAGTTAGGAAAGTGGTGAATTTTAAAAGGTAATGAAACCTGTCGTTTCCACATCCAGCGAAGGATTAATGGCACAGAACATACGCGCTTTATTACAGGGGGATAATGTGAACAGAAAAAATTCGGCAAACTGGAAATCAGTTCCTAATACACCAGGCTTGACGGAGGTGCCCATCCCATGAGATCTTGGGAGCTGGGGGGGNGGGGGGGGGGGGCAGGGAAGGGGAGGGGAGAGGAGTACGATCTAGAATAGGTTGTAAGTTTGAACACTACACGCTGCTTCCAATTATAATTCTTTGTAGTTCTCCATGCAATACAGAGTAGACCATACATTTTTCCCCACTCCAGTTTATGATGGAAATGTAGTATAATATAGTATGCTTTTAGAAGAGAGCTTCAGATCAAATTTTGAAGCGTCCTCATAAACAGGGCCATCATAGTGAATTGATTATAGACCAAAGTGCCAAGATAAAAGAATTTCCATAACACGCTTTAGAGGACTGTACTAACACCTACTACTTACACAGGACGACTTATCAAACTTATCACCAGTGGCCAAGAGCTGATATTTAGTTGTCTAAATGTTTCAAGCACCTAATATAGATCCATAATATACTGGTCACAAAAAACAAAGAATATTCGATTTAAGTTTGAAAAGTATCCTGCATAGTCTTTAATAGTGACTATTATACCCCGTAAATCGAATTAATCTAGTTGTTCTGTTAGCTTAGAATAAAGAAAATACGTATCTCTTTCACGATTTCTTTATCCTCTTTGCAATGTAATCGACTGTCCGTCGGCCAAATGTGCGGCCAGACGACAAGCCATTTTATTTATGATACAAGCATCATTGAATGTGAGCATATGTAGCATGACTTATGGCAAATGATAATATGGTCACTAGCTGTGGGCCTTCTGGACCATAGCCAAGGTTACATTGGATATGCGCAGATGGGCAGTGGTTTTGCGCAAAAAAAATGGTTTTGCGCAAATAGAAAAGCAACGGGATTGCCCAAACTGTCCGTACATGTAGCCAAAGACAAGATACAAGTATAATTATGTGTGCGTGGGTTACCTCTCGCGTTTGCCAGATACAGTTTTATTTAATTGTATCCATTGCCTATTGCTCACCATGGGGATTAAAATTAAATATGAAGAACAATGCATCCGACAACGGAACAACAGTACTCTTTGCAGTAACAACTATAGACAATACATATCATTAGGTCGAGATATTTTTTTTGCTCGAATAGCGGGACAATTGTCAAAATTCATTATTTGAATGGTGGCATGCCTGTGTATGGAGGAAGACAGAGAGAGAAGAGAGAGAGAAAGTGAAAAGGGAGAAAGAGAATGTGAAGAGAGAGTGAGAGAACGCTAGACATAATGTGAACATACCACAATACAGTGAGGGAAGAAGAGAATTTAAAAAATGGTCTTGCTCTGCATGTGCTACTGATGCAGACAATTTGTGCAATCCCACTGCAAAATATTTACCTGAGCTTTTGCGCAAATCCACGGTGGGATTAAGGCAGATTTCGCAAATCCAGTTTACCGATAGCCAAAGGCATTTGAAAACTATCGACTTGGATTGGATTTATACGATAAATTAAGAAAATCAATGACCGAACAGTTTAAAAATTTAATATAATCTCAATGCCGCTCATATTTGGTCCATAGGAGAGTTTCTGGCGAAGTATCCTTTTTCTTTAATGGCGTAATTCAATAACAGCCTTATTCATATTATTGTTTGATCATCACAAGAAAGATCAATATATCCAGTATCTACAACTTGCGGCGTTCTTTTTTACAGTAACCTGCAACTTTCTTTATTCATTTACAGTAGCTTGCTGTCAGTCACAATGACTTATAACGTGAGCAATGGGATAGTCTATCACTACTATCAGACAAACTGCAAAGCTCTGACGTCAAGAAATGCAGAGAAGTGAAGATGAACCGGGATGCAGTTGGCAAAGGGTAACACAACCTAAGTGTTGTAAGTCAAGATCCCTGATGGGCTATGAGAGAGACAATGGCAAACCCTGTAACATTATTATACTCCCGCTATAATAGCCTACTGCTGTACGGTATGTTATATTCCAGTGTGAGATTTTCATTCTGAGAGGCACTCCTCGATCACGGAGATTTCAGTGGGCGCTAAGCGATAAAATATTAACCCCTTTGATAGATTACTGCTTTCTTTATATATTATGTATGTCTTTGTTCGTGGAATGAGAATATATAAAATGGCAAAGAGCAAAGTCAGTTATTTGGACGATTCGGCCTGCACCCACTCTTCCTCTATAAGTCACTACTCTACGACTCTAAAACTGAAAACTGCGCGAATTTATTATTTTTTTTTAAATTAACATTTTCGCCAAAGTTTTGCCCAAGCATGAGTAATGAGCCTAATTATTCAGGCGACTTCGTTCACAGCCACTCAATATCACACCACCTATTTCTGATCCTACACGCAAGGCATCGCACACGCACACACACACACACACACACACACACACACACACACACACACACACACACAACACACACACACACACACACACACACACACACACACACACACATTTACACAGGAAATCTGAACGAACCAATCACTGATAGCTAGAAGTACATTATTATACTCCCGTGGGCACAGAAAATTAATCAGTGGGACTGTGTGAAGTGCTGTTTGTCACCTGTTCAGTTTACCGCTGTGCTTGTAAAGTACCATATCAAGTAGGCTATTCTGTCTAGCTGTGGTGAATCTTAGTTGTATATATGCAGTTCTTGATAACAAACTTATACTCTTATTATGTCTGTTGTAAAACAGTGAGATTGTGATTGTTGTCCTTAGGGTACGAACTCTTGTTCTGAGTTGCGTTTCATGCGAAGCCATTTTTTTGTTTAAAAGAGGGTTCATGTTTTAACTGTAGCAATGCAGATGTGTAAACATGTATAGTTTCCCCCTTTTTAAGTCACTGGAAATTACACAGAAACATTCTCATAGGATGATCAATATATTGCGCCATAAACGAGATCTAAATTTACTATGCCGTATCCACTATGCCTGGAACGGTCTCATAGTAAATAAGGCCCATATTAAGATTTAGTTTATGATTGTTTCATTGAGACATAGAGTGGGCTCCTGATCGAAGTCTATTATGTTATAATAAAACTGAAGAAAAATCCAGTGTCTCAACAATACATGATGAAAGACAAAAATGTGATGATGCACCGTGTAGTATCAACTATGTATACAGTTGACATCACGCAGTGTATGGTGGGTGGTCAGGTGGTCAGGTGGTCAGGTGGTCGGGTGGTCCAAATTCTGTCCTCTTATGATAGGAGAATCGCATATTATAGTTTAACCAAAACATTGTTCTGTCAGTAGACGTTAGTGTAGTATTGTAGTATTCTCATCCGCGCTATCCAGCTTAGAACTGTCATACATTCGTACATTGACATTTCCTGCTTTTTGAGATTTGGAGAAAACTGCGATAAAATATGACAATTTAGCAAGAAGAGAGCAAATGGCCGAAAATTTTTGAGTGCCTCTTGAGTTTTAGCTCATATATGAATCTAGATATTATTACCAGAATCGGCTTAAAATTCTCAATAAAATGATATGAATATTATCACTTCATCATATTATCATCATCATTATTTCTATCAATGTGCAAAGCATGACATTGTGCGTTCATACAGAGGAGATTGAGTGGTACAATCTGAAATGCCATTTGTCTTAGTGCAGGTAATAGCAAACTAGATAAGCACGGTAATACTTGTTACACACTACAAAACATAAGGACTGACAGAAAGCATGTTCACTGATTTGGCGTTAAGAATTTTCTTTTTATACGTTTATGAGACGTTTCAGCCAAGTCCTTTTGTTGTATGTAATAATAAACTGGCTTCTTCAACAGCAAAATTAGCCATATAATACTCAGCCTGACAAATCTGAGATTAAACTAGACCAAATATCAGCAGCCGCTAAGCTGTTCTCTCTCCCCCCTCCCNCCCCCCCCCCCCCCCTCTTTTCCACCTTTCACCACCCAATATCTGGCTAAGGTAGTACCTTACCTGAAATAATATTTCACCTTCGCTTCTCCAAAATTCTGGTGGACCCTAGTCAAGACCATGGCGGGTTATCTCTTAGTGATCACTGTCGTGGCTGCAGCCGCCGTCATCAGCGTAACTTCCACCCCACTGGATGATTACGTCAACGCACCAGACCCACACTACAGTTACAAGTACCTGACTTCCACAGAGCTACCAGGAGTCACTGTGCACATCATCAACATGACCTCACAGAAATGGCTCACAGGTGAAAGGCTGACATAATCAAAATTTATTCACAAAATCTGTCGCCTGGTCCAAAAGTGGGCAGATAAAATAATAAGTTATATCACGTCTGAAAAGCAAAACCAAGTCTACTTGTTCAAGTTGTTGGGCCGATACTTGCAGTTTAACTCAGGAGCAGGCTAAATCTGTTTCGGTCATGACAGATTTTAGTCGTAGCGTATTTTGAACTTCTTCAAATGAGTTAAGCATGAAATGGAATTAATCTTGTGTTCACTGTTGCTGATGCAATACATTGAAACTTACACTGAAACTGCATGTATGTCCTTTGACAGCAGCTCTACTTACAGTGTGAGGCAGGATATGATTGCAGTATTATCGACTGTGCTTAATCGCAATCCGTATAATTGCAACATTCGCTTAATCATATTTTTTACATAATGTAACGTCATATTTCTATGTGAAAATCTCAGAATAACCGAAATTTTTTCCCTTCTCCCAAAGAGTTGTGATTAAGTGGAACTGACTGCAGTTCATTGTTACTGTTGCCGTGGTAATGACAGCTATGATGCCGGTATGAGCAGCAGTATTAAAGGTAGTTTCAGGATTAAGATGAGAAAAATTGGATAAAATAGTAGTAGTATCGATGGTAAAGGTGATAGCGATTGGAATGGTGGTGAGCAGTAGTGGTGGTAGTAGTACAGTTGAATACGCGTAATCCCAATCCCGATATTGCAACATCCGCATGAGGTTTCCACGTAACAAATGCTATACTGTATATCTATTTTTTTTCTAAATATAACTGAATAATCGTAACACCTTCTATCGCAAGTTTTGCTGTGCTCCCGAAGAATGGAGTTGGCTGTTGTAGAAAGAGAAGTGGAAATGGAGTATACATGTACATGGGTTTATGTTGTGGAAGAAGTATACGTCTAAAAAGCAGAGTTTCCTTAATATGTAATAATAGCAGTAGTAGTAGTAATAATTCACAATATGGCGCATAGAGGAGGAAAGAAAGGAAGTACCTTAGAACAGATGAAGCCCTGACAAGATGAGAGAAACAAAGTGACAGGCGGGATAGTTTGTGTGTAGTCCAGTCTTCAGACGGAATTGCTCCATCATTACATGCGTTTGCCTTTATTATGCTATTGATACCTTAATACATCATATATTAAATTTGACAGAGGAAGTAACTACGAACCCCATATGGTGGCACTACTTGATCATAAATCAGCCCAAGACACTAGAATATACAGACACGGCTTTCTTCTGGATAGGTCAACGTAACAATGATCCGAATAAGTGAGTGCAGGGAAGAAAGAAAGAAAGAAAGAAAGAAAGAAAAGAACAATCCAATGTAAAATGAACATGGTACGAAATAAGAAATGAACACTGCACAACGGCGGAAAGAAAGTCCCGAGGAAAGGATGAGGATAATAATCATGATTGTGAGCATCAAATAACTTAATTAATATTCGAAACAATTGGCCATTAGACTAGCGACACGAGGAAGAGGAAAGAATGAGACAGTCTAGACGGCAACTGGAAGAAAGACAGAGACTAGATGAAAATAGTTAGATGTAATATATACGTACTCTTGACTACAGGACTCAAGGGTTAATCTAAATAAGGAGACTCAAAGGGACCCGTGAAGACAAAACATTGTCAGTCCTGGGCTGTTGTGAAATTCCACGAATGCCAAAGTGACTATGTAGGCTAACACTATCCTCATCGAACACTCCTGCACACTGAAATCGCAATGCTGCAGTATGCACTGCATGAAAAAAATTTGGTGCGTTTGAAAAAAGATGTTTCGGTGTTTCAGCACGATTACGTGTGAATTCCCTCGGTGGGGACGCTTCTCACTTCTTGACTGGACTGAAATATCTTTGCTATAGATAGAACTAAAAGTTTTCCTGGAGAAAAGCGAGAGAAATACAAAGCTATCTGTCTGGAAGTAGTGCCAAGTGGTGAAATTTTCTGTTTGAGTAGTCCTAGTCTTTATGCTGGAAGCTAAAGTAAAATAAAGAAAGTTTAGAAAGTGACGCCACACCCACTGCCCTTTTCCTCTCTGCAGCATTCCCAACCTGAATGACGAAATGATAGAGAGGATGATCACCATATCTGAGACTACGGGCTCAGTGACAGCACTTATTGAATATGTTCCAAATCAACCCATTTACTTCCAGGTATGTCAGCCCTAATGTTAGCGGGATTGCTAAACAGTAAATAAAACATACCGGAAGCTGGAAGGTAAGGCTGGGCAGCTCGAGTCAAAAGATCGAGTCGAGTCGATCTTTACTAGCGGCTCGATTCATCGAGTCAGCGAGTTCGGCTCGAGTCAAAAAGACCGAGTTTTGCTCCGATCTTTTTGAGTCGCTTTAATCT
>JAWQUT010000169.1:1505850-1523902 GCA_033807755.1 Ellobium chinense
TCCATATATATCACATTTCCGAAAGTGGCAATTTCATTCATCACTTAAAATAATTCATATCAACTTCATTTCAATCCTCAGTACAATCACACTTTCTTGCCATAACACGCGCCAAGAGATGTTATATGCCCTGTCGATATGTTTTTAAAATATTAAAGCACAGTAACGATAATTTTAATACTTTATTTTCATCTTCGTTTTCGAACATGTTTATAAAACGTAACATATTTGGTTGGCAGAAGGCGTCAGGATATTGCGTGGGCACCTCACTTCCCACTCATCTATTTAAACCCATTCGACTTCTTTCTCTGGGCCACTTAAAGGAACAGGGGTAGCTATCTGCTTCACAGCCTTAAAAAATCCACAGTATTTTTTCATAAATTTTCAACTCCTTACACGTTTCCTTTGCCCGAACGCTTCCGAGAAAATGCAACTTGAAAGTTGGGATTTTCACACTGCGCGGGCCGCCATAACTGGTCGTTCGGTCAGCGCGGGAATAAGGCGTGACGTCATAAAGCGAGAGGCAAACTAGTAGTCGTTGTGAGAAGAGAATTATCCACATGCAATAACTGTTCACTAGGCCTATCTGCCTTCTCCCTTTTTTTTTTTCCTTAGCAACTTAGGCTCTCACTTTCTCTTATTGCTTCTATTCTCTCTCTCTTTCTCTCTCTCTCTCTCTCTCTCTCTCTCTCTCTCTCTCTCTCTCTCTCTCTCTCTCTCTATTAGCGTCTAGTTTTTTTGTTCTTACCTCCTGTTTTTTTCCTAGATTCTTATTCCACCACCCTATTGCTCCTTGCCTTATTCCCCCTCCTTTCTCTTCATCCCTGGAAATGTGCCCATCCAACCCATACTAGGATCTATCTCATCCTGATAGTGAAGACCGATTAACCGATTCAATATTTCAAAACTACAAAAGTTTTCACGGCTATTCTATAAAAATGCTCCCGTGGTCATCTTTGACCAAAATAAGAAGGTCAAAATAAATTTCACGTCGATGTGTCCCTTTTTTGATCTGCACTTGCAAACCTTTTGATTGAATTAGTGACACAACTAGTGCCGCTCCTAAGTACAGAAAATTTGACTATGGCGCATCTAAATTATCTGTGTGTGCTCCTCAAGCAAATAATAATTTTATATTGTCAGAATCTTAGGCCACTGAGAGCTCACTAAACCACACAGCAGACAACAATACAAAAGCAGTGCAAACATCAATAAATAAACTCAAATAGTGGTCAGACATGTTCTTTTTTCTCAAATGGAACATTTTGTCCACCCTTTTCTAAGGTTACAGCACTGCGATCGAAATCGGGCAGTTGTTCACACAATTTTAACAAAAGACTTTTCTCAACGATAAATGAAAAAAAGGCATAACAGTTAGAGCCAACAAAAGTTATTGCATGTGGATAATTCTCTTTGCATAATGACTACTAGCTTGCCTCTCGCTTTCTGACGTCAAGCCTTATTCCCGCTGCAGCCCAAATTTGCTCATTTTTAAAAATTTGACTCTTATTTGTTTCTAGTGAAAAAAAAAAGTTTTTTCCACATAGGTGGCTAGATTTCTATATGTACATTTTCAAAGCGTTTGATTAAATTTTGACAACGTTACGGTTGATTTTGTGGGTGCCCTTTATTTCTGTATCACTCTGGACAAAATGATTTGCTGCTTTTCAAACTGTTCGGTCTTGTGTACGCACATCAGTAGTAGCAGTTGTTGATAGTGGAGGAAGTGGTGATGGCAGTTATGGGATGAAACCGATAAAAACTGATGAGACTCCATGTTTCATTTCAAATGGGTTCAGCTTAGCTTGTTGAGCCCCGCATACTCTGGCTATCTCAGGGTTAGCTGTACATTTCCTGCAACCTCTACCACCAGCCCCATCTCCGTTTGACATTTCCTCTCTCTCTCTCTCTCTCTTTCTTTTTTTTTCCGGGTCCTTCTGATAGCGAGGCTGGGCCACATGGACGACAGCGGCGGTGGACAAGAGGGTTATTGGTATGGTGCCCACTGTTATGGACTTGCTAAACACGCAGAAGGTAACAACTAAAATATTGAACATAAAGCTTTTGTATTTGTCCTGGCTAAACTTCATATTGCCTTTCTGTAGTCTACATACCTCTTATCGACTGCCTCGAACAATATCAGGACTATATTAACTGAACTGTTTTGTTGTTTTTTTTTAATGCATGAATTTGATCTGGCTCTTCGTGTATCTTAGTAATGCATACACAAACCTAAAACCAGTGCAACTATGAAGGATACAGTCTGACGGCTGGTACCTGTTGTCACCGGGCTGTAATTCGTTGCCCATAGATGTAATTTTTCTCGCTGCTCAGCAGGGAAACACTACATGTACAGTATTTATAAACGGTCAGCTTTCCTGTTTTCATGTGCTCTGCCTCAGTATACTGAAATGTAGTATATGTTACACACGAAGAGAGGAAGAGGAGAATTTGGCTTAACAGAGAACCAACACGACAACAATTGCCAGTCCAAGGACGACGGAACAGGGTATACATTTGATATCTTTGCTTTTTCATTTCATGCACTATGCATTAATCTAAGCAACCTAAGACTTGCACTTGGGAGTAACAAGACAAGGAGAGAATGTTTACAGTCAGTAGCCCAATCAAATTTTAATGTGTTTCGGCGTATTGCATTGCTTCTGTATGGCAATACATTTAGTTTGCTGTCTCTCTCTCTCTCTCTCTCTCTCTCTCTCTCTCTCTCTATATATATATATATATATATATATATATCTGTATATTATATCAGTTGCAAGTGCGCTGTTATATCGAGTTATTAAATTATCTTTCACGAGTAACCCACGGTGTCTCCGCAGAATCTGCATCATCATTTCCGATCACTCGGTGGATGGACATTTGAGTTTGATGATTATTACAATGAGAACATCACCTACATGTTGGACAGCCCCAACATACCCAAACTGCAAGCTGTGGTAGACCCACTAAGTAAGTTTGAATGTATGGGAAGCACTGAGAGTGAGAGCGGAGGCAAGAAACATAATCATGCAATCTCAGCTGTCATGATTAATAACATACTTCCATGAACACATATTGCTATTCAATGTCATCACTCAACAACAAACATCATAATATTGCATACTAGTACAGCGAAAAGGTGGAAGAAGATTTCTGTTTGTTTGTTTGTTCATTGCCTCTGTTCATTCCACAGGTTACAGAGGCTCATTCTATGTCTGTCCTTTCATATAATACAACAATCGTGAAAGCGCATCATTACAAAATATTCATGGAAACAGGCGGAGGTGGATGTTGTCTCTTTCAGATTCCTGTTCAGATTCGTTTTCAACGATAGAAATACGCACCCCATCTTCTTCGCCCCCGCAGTCATACATGCAGGTTCCGCTACTTTCATGTATCATTGCAGCTTACAATGACAGATACACGATGCCAAAACTGGTAGTCTCGGCGGCGGGTGATGAATTCTTTCTTCCCGATGACTCACATTATTACTACGACCAATTGCAGGGTCCAAAATACTTGAGGTAAAGAGTAGAATTAGAATGGTTCTTGGGGAAAGTACAAGGCAGATGTACGGTGAATGCTGCAACTTCTCTGAATTCCTTATGTTCTTTTCTAATTTTTCTCATGGATGATAAACATGTCTTCGTACCCTGCTATTATGTGAAAACCTCTGAACAACATTAAAGTATGAACAGACATAATACTGTCCCTGAGGAAAATTGTACTTCAAACCCTCAAAATTTGCACCAAACATTTCAAAATTTGCATGGAAAATGTGATAAAATTTGCACCAACATTTGTAACACTTCTGCAAATATAGCCTTATAGTAACTTCGTTATATTTATCACCACGTCGCATTGTCTACAATAGTACCATTGCAAATGTGTAGAATCGGATGAGAAATCGTTGCAATACTGTGTCAGAGAGAACACATAAAATATGTCCCTACTGACACATCATTACAACCGGTATTAAAAGAAAAATCAGCAAAAATCAGTTCGGCCGAAATCAGCAAACTTTGTGCCAAATTTGCAGGAAATGTCTAAATTTGCGAACATTTGCAAAATTGCAGCAAAGCCTCAAAAATGGAAATTTGCAGTAATTTGCAACCGCAATTTTCTGGAGGGACAGATAATATGCCTAAGGCAGTTCACGGTGGTCCTTGACGCTTACAACTGTGTGCGAGCGCATGGTAACTCTGCACCAAATGCATGCAGTTCAGTTATTGAAGCAATATTAATGAAAAGGAATAGTTATTTTTTTCCATTTGTTGCATGCTGTCATTGTAAAAGACTTTTCTATTTCATTGAAAAAAAAAACAACTACGCGAAATATTTTGCTTGGTCCTTGCAGTTCTAAAAATTCTGTTGCTTGATTTGACGATGTCAAATACAATTTTGGATATACTTTGAAATGGATATAACCAAGAGTCTTACATCTGTAGTACTTGGTCTAAGCTTAATAAACACATATACCGGTATATTAATTATTCCCAATTTTTCCTGCTTAAGTTTCCTTTTCTGATGACATTTAACAATAGGGCTAGGTGCAAAGGAGTAATTAATCCTATGGTGCAACAAAAAAACAGTATTGACCAATTTTATTTCGCTTTCCTCTCATTGACAAGTATCGTCTAATCATTGCAAATTTTTTAAATTTGCTGAAATTTTGGATTTTTTGTTCCTTGTGGATCTGAAGGGCCACCCGCATGATGTTTTACCCGGTTTTAAACTTGGACAAAAGCATGCGCCACTACATCTCGTCAAAATGAAGATGGAAGAAATTTGTCCAGCGAGTCCGTTCCCCCATATCATTTCCCACTCCTTTCCTTGCCCTTTCCATAATTTGTTGCGAGACGAAAGCTTTTTGATTTGGAGGTCTGGCTGTGGGGCTGGAAGGGGGGGGNGGGGGGGGGGGGGAGGAGGGTTCTGTGATCTCAGACTGTTCGAAGCAAAATCTACTTCGTTCTTACTTTTTGTTGCACTCAAACGTTTTTCGCGCTCAACTAAGCTGATGCATCGTTATTACGCTGTCTCGATATGAAAAACTCGTAGTGTACACCACTACTGGATCACGCAAAATCTCTGTTCTTGAGTGTTCATGCAGGAAAATTATCTCCACTTGTCAGCAGGGACTTTGGTAAATGGCATTGGGCGTTTTATGTTGAATGCACACTAGACTAAAACATTTTAATTATGCAACACTCATATGTAGGCAGGTGGGGTGGAATTGACACCAGGTTATCTACAGTTGAATGTCTGTCTCGGATAATTGATTAGAAGAGGCTGACCAGCCAAAAACAGCTTTCTCAACTCCGTGGGGATTGTATGAATGGAAGCGGCTACCGTTCGGGTTGAGTGGAGCCATAGGCAGGTGGGGTGGAATGTCTGTCTCTGGTAATTGATTGTACTGCAGAATGATGTGTACATTACGGTTGGATTGAAGTAATGAGTACGGTATTAAAATATTTGATGTCTCCTTGAACCCCCCCCCCTCATTTTTTTCCTGCCTTTCCCCTCTATAGACCTGTCGTCTCTGCTGTGACCCTTGAGAATCTAGTATTTAAATCTCCCCCATCATGAGAGGTGGCTTCCTCAGGCACTCAAAAACAGCTCTGCTCATCCTTTTCGACTCAGCACAACCACAACGCAACTACATAGTCAGCAGCTCGACATATAGAAAACATGACTGTGATGACTAGGAGACAATCTGGCGCCAGCTCTCAGACTCAGTTCCTTAGGTATATAGGCCAGACTTGACACGCACTCCCCACTCCTCGACAACAAAATAGTGCCGTGAGTAAACTTTACCAAAAAAGGCTGAAATATGGCTAGAACTAAAGTGAAGCAAGACAAAATGTCTTAATCTTACAAAATAATAAAAAAGGTTACTTAAATGTATAATTTCAATAACTTAGCAAGAGTGGTGATGAACTGACAAAAATACGGGGGAGGAGTCAAGTTATGACGGGTTCAGTGCCTGATCATCCACATTCAAACTTTCTCATGCGCTCGGCCCGGGGTCAGCACCGCACGTGGCCTTGACGTAATAAGTTGGGGAAAGGGAAAGAGGAGTGGATCAAACGTAACAGCCTGTGCCAGATAGAAAGACCAAGAGCAGAGACAGAGACTCAAGGGCCATAGCAGAGACCACAGTAGGCCTACTATAGAGGGAGGAGAAAAAGGGGTGGGGAGGGGGGTCCAAAGAGACATCAAAAATTCTAGTACCGTACTCATTACTTCAATCCAACAGTAATGTACACATCATTCTGCAGTACAATCAATTACCCGAGACAGACATTCAACTGTAAATAACCTAGTGTCAATTCCACCCCACCTGCCTACACATTTCCTGTGATACTGAAATGAATGGCGTACGTTCGTTCAACTGGTAACTATGTTTTCGAGAGATTTCGTGCAAGATCAAGAAATTCGGTCTCTATTTTGCAGAATTATCCCCAACTGCGAGCATGAACTGGTCGGTCACAAAATCAGCTACGTATTCACTATACGGAGTTTCTACCTGAACATCTTGGAAAAAGTCCCTTATCCTGAGGTTACTTGGGTGCGAACACAAACTGGAAAAGGCGGCAAAATCACTGTCAAGACTTCTGTTCCACCCAAGACTGTCATTGTTTACCATGCTAAGACAACAGATGACAAACGGTGAGTTTGGTGACGAGTAGGCAGTTTTATGGGCATGGATTTGGTTTTGCAAGGCTGTGTGTAACGAGGCGATGGCAGGACAACCAATTGATGACTGGGATACTGCAGTAAAACTAAAACTTTGTTTGTTGAGAAAAAAGTAAGAGTGCGATATTTTCCAAACAAACTGTGTAGCCTAGGTCATATCTGTTGAACCCAAATATTTCGTTTACCAAGAAATATTTGCATTCAAATCTCTGACAACTGAAAATGAAGTGGATATGCCATGTGAAGACTGATTTTTATCGCAGCGTCATCAACTGTCCACAAAATCTCAAGACGATATCCTTATTTAATGTTCCGCCGTTGGTTCATCCACGCCTTTGTAAGAATGGGTTTCTGGTTTCAAAACTTTTCTCCATATTTCCATGTTAACGTGCTCAACAGATTTGGTATTGATACTCATAGTGCCGGTTGATGTGACAATTCATCAATCAAAGTTCTGTCCAAATTTAAAATAAACCTGCAGACAAAAATGTCAACAGGCATACTAGATACATTTCTGGAATAATATGTTGTTGTTGTTGTTTTAACAGTGTTTCGAAGTACTCTCCTCCGCTCTGTACACAACATTTCAGTCTCATGAACCTAGAATCAGAGCAGCTCTTCCACATTTTTAGGGGTCAAAGTCGAAATATCAGTTTTCAACGCCACTCTTGCGTCACCAGGATCATAAAAATTGTTTACACGAAGTTTTTCTTTCACAGTAGGGAACAGAAAGAAGTCACACGGTGCCAGGTCGAATGAAAATGGGGGATTGCGCAACAGCTGGACGTTATTCTCTGTCAAAACTTCAGGTGTGGCCGCGGCACTGTCGTGGTGCCACAATCGTTCCCAGGGGCCGGTTTTCGGGCGGCGCTGTGTCCATTTTTCGAACACTAGGAAAATACAGTAATGTGTATACCGGTCTGCTGTAACTGTGCATTCTGCACTCAAGAGGAATAGTTGGTCATGAGTCATAGGGAGCCATTCTCAAAAGGTCGGCAAAAATCTGAAACGCCTTGAAGTCAGGGGCGTAGGCTGACTTTCTCAACAGGGTAATCATAGTTGAACATGATTGTCACTCAAAGTCACGTATGCGGTATTAGTCGATAGTCACGTATGCGGTATTAGTCGATAGTGCTATAATATCCGTTCGTAGAGTCACATTTGATGTTCACAGTATGATACTGTAACACAGAGTATGGACTTTAAAAATCCGTAGGCATCATCACAATTCCTGAAAAGCTACAACAAAAGGTTGAGTAGTTAGAAACAGGTTGGCTGAAAAGGCACAAAAAAGTACAGATTAGTTACAGGGCCAGGATCGCACAAAGTATACTATCACTCACCAAGGTGTAATGGCTCCAAAATTGTAGAATTTAGGTCCAGTTAGGCTAGACCTAGCAGACCTAGGCTAATAAACAAAACATTGGGAACACGACCTTGCAGGAAAAACCCATCCAGACCGTAGGGGAGTGACAATCTGTCAAGCTTTAAAAAGAATGACCTTTGGTTGCTTGGGTAGCAGACTGACTAACATCTTTGGACAAACCGCTCTATGCTCAGCGACTCCCTCCCCCTCCCCCGTTTCCACCTCTAGCCAAATATCCAGACCTAAAACAAGAAGATACTAATTTTATTGAATACGTAATTTTCAGGCCCAGTCTACACCATGAAGCCGAGCCCACCTTTTTGCAAATGGGTGGACCTGTATGAGTATTGCCATCGTCAAACCTTGCCGGTTTTGAGAACAGGGGGGCCAACTGAACTACTTTTCCAAGAAGTTTTGTCATTCATGTCATTTTCCAAGAAGAATTTATGTTTATTTAGTAAGTTTGTTTGTATGTTTCATAAAGTCAGAAACCTCCTTCATGAAAAAGTAAATCCACCCCAAGGTGCTTTCCCCAACCAAAGATTTTGGGAATCAGCTACATTGCACTATAAAATAGGCAGCGTGGCAACATCAGCACTGGGCTTGTGAATGGAGATATATGTGTGGTGAGACTGTTCATGTGGCTTTCTGTAAATGTGGATTCATTTCTAAACCGAGCGAAAAATAAAAGTGTCGTAAACTTGTGACTGATAGCGTGTCACTTGTCAACAACAGTGTTAATTATTGTCGAATAAAGAGGCCCTTGATAATAATGAATATCACTAAATGCTATAGAACAGTGTCTCGTTTTACCAATATGTTATTTTTGTTCCGCATCACATTAAACCGCAATAGGTGAAAGTGCCACAAATCAAGCGGAGGCCTTAATTAGCAGTTCTTCTTTACTAGCCGGTGGAATTTCCTTGCTTCCATTGAGTTTTTTTGTGAGGCCACTCCATATTTGGCTGTAGGGGTGTCCAGGTTCTTCTTTATCCCTATTAATCAGTGAATAGAGCAGAGAAAATTTGAGGGGTATCAGGTTCTGAACGTAGGTCAAAGGGTCAAAGTAAGAGTAGGCCTGACAAAGAGCAAATAAATAGGATTCGGCGGTGTTTTTGTCTAACTTGCCACGAAGGCCAAGGTCGACCAACGGCATTATCGGCTGGTAATCAGTGATTATTCGATTATATGGACCCTTCGCCCCTGCTTGAAGTATGCTTAAACAGTCCCTAAACATGCTAAGTCTATTATCTTAAAAGGAATAGATAGTTCTGCTCCAGGTGTTTGCTGCAGATGACTTCAAAGTGCAGATCCCTTACATTTCTTAGACGTAACAGTGACACAAAATAGAATAATTTTCTCATCACTTTAGCCTGGTTTAAGTTGAAATGACTTTAGAAAGTTCTTAGTAAGGATTAAATTAGGTGATTTAACTATATTTCTTGGCACCAAGCTACTCTAGGATCATGTTATGAATGTTAAGTTTTTGTCACCGTTACGTCTAAGAAAAGTACATTTTATAAGTTTGTCTTACAAGCCTTTCATTCAAACCTATAGTTCAAAATCACATTCCATCAGTGTTAGAAAAGTAATGAAAAACCTTTAAAAAGGTAAAAATAAGAAATACAAGTTGCATAGTTACGAATTACTTTTAATTTCTTAGACATAACGATGACAAAAAATGAGTCACAAGAAAGCAAAGCTACTAAACAAACATTCTTTAAGACTCATTCTTTAAGACTTTTATAGCACTATCGACTAATAGCACTATCGACTAATACCGCATACGTGACTATAAGTGACAATCATGTTCAACTATGATTACCCTGTTGAGAAAGTCAGTCTATATGTCCTATAGAGCTATGTTGGAAAATACACAACTTGACTGGATTAACATAATTCGCAAATTTGTAATATAACTGGATTAGACGTAACAAATGACGCAGACATACAACTTCGTCTTACATGCAACAGAACCTCAATGCGAATAACACGTGATGAAAAATGAAACGGTTTAGACTGCATCAGAGTAAAATCTTACGGAAATAAGATAATATATTAATTTTACGGGATGAAAGGACACACTTTTGCTGCATTTAATGTTTTTAATTCTTGGACGTAACATTTTCTTGGACGTAACATACAACAAAAACGATGACAAAAATGTGACTCTACTCACCAGTGCTCCGTTCCGCCATGCTGACTGCAGGAAAGGGGTGGAAGTGGTCCTCGAGGCTATTTTCGATAAATTAAACAGCTGAATCGGAAGAAAAAGTAAAAACTTGGATGGCTATTGGGCCATTTCTTAGACGTAACAAATGACGAAAATCGACGTAGGTGGGAACGGGTCGAGTTATTAGGCTTGTCGGGTGTTTTTATCAGTGCGTTCGACTATATTTCAGCGCCAGTGATCATCAAGCCAACCCAAACGAGATCTCGCAATCAGAAAATGGTTTCCTGTGTAAAAAATATGTTACGTATAAATCTAAGCGTGGATGACTTGAAGGGTTACGTCTAAAAACCCAACACATTTGTTCCCCAAACACTTACTCCAGGCAACATGTGGTTAAAATGAACGTTCATATTAAAAATAGAGACATTGGACTACCATTTAATGTAGCAAACCAGGATCCTACATGAAATAATTTGCCATTTCAGGAGTGTCAAAAGTGGCCATCAGAAAAAGTGACAAACTGAGGTTAAAGTTTAAGGCACATTTAAGACTTTGAACCCTTGTCATTTCGCGTCCGTTCAAGCGATCATTATCAAACTATTTATTCTATCTCTTCGTTCTTTGCTTAGCACATACAAGCAATGACAAAATACATTTTAATGAAATTCTTATTTTTTTCAATGTGAAATAAAGGGACTACCCATGTGCCCGACCTTCTGAGAATATTCATATTTCATCTCCTATGATGATGTTTTCTATTTTTCCGGAATGTCTCCTTTGAAAGAGTTGTGTAACCGAGTGGGAAGGCATATAGAACTTAGTACAGTATTCATTCTTAAGGGGGGGNAGGGGGGGGGGGAGGAATGTGAGCTCAGTCTGATAATTTTTCAGATGTTACATATTACATGTATTTTTAAAGAAGTGTGTCACCAGGGATTTTACCAAATTTTGAGAAGATGGACCGAAAAAGCCTACACCAGAAATTTCTTGTCCCTGCCGGGGATCGAACCAGGGTCTCTCAGCTTGCAATTCTGAACGTGTTACCACTACATTATAGGGACGCTAACTTCACAGCAATTTAATTCTTAAATACCTACTGCCTGAATCGGTCCCTAACTTCCACGTGCGAAACCTAGTGTTCATCCGTGATCCTAACACACTTCCCGATTGCTCACAGTTGTAACAAATTGGCTGACTTCTACTTGTTGGTCTTTCTGTGGTTCAGTCAACTGATGGGGCGCCCCATCTGGCTGAAACCATCCTGACCTTGTGATGTTCATGCAAAACTGAATGGACAGCTCAGTAACCTCTCTGTCTCTACGCAATTTCGGAGTCTGACTTCATTTTTTTACAGCAACAACGGATTCTTCAGTAGCAAGACTGATAGGTCTTCTTAGTCTACACTCAACTTTCAAGGACTGCCTACCATGCCGGAACTCTCCGTATCAAAACTTTACTTGACTGATTGATGGGCAGAGGGTCCAAAAAAAAAAAATGCACAGTTTGGTGACAATCGGAGGGAGACAATCCTCTTAAATTAAATGATCATATAAAATCAGCGCTCTGAAATCTCCACGTTCAAGGTCGGTGACGATTTCGTGTACCTGCTCTGATGATCTCTTACATTTCATAACTTGTGAACTGGTACTCTTATAGCATTATTTGTGGAAATTACCCATTTATGTTATATTCGAATGAGTGCAAAAATATCAAGTAGCTGGTTTCTATATCTAGTATGCATGGTTTCACAAGACCATAGACATAGTACACTATAATAAATTTAGAGTTCTTATTACCGTCCACAGCGCTGGGTTACAATGGAATACTTATCGGGATGTGAGCATTTCCCAGTTCAAGCGGTCAGAATGCCTATCTGTAATTTATCTCTCGGTGCCGTTAGATGGCTTCCCTCTTGTCCAAAACATTTACAGGTGAATTTGAACAATAACACAGGGTTCTTAACGATCGTTATGCAGGAGTTTCAAGTGAGCACGCGTCATGCAAATTCGTAAGGAGTTTTTGTCTTTTCTACATTAAAAAAATATCAAATTTGCGTCCTCCTCTTCCATAGCAATTATTATTTTTTTTAAAAAAGGACTTTTACCGGCGTACTCTTTCGGGACAGAAATCTTTTTTATATCGATATAGTTCAGTCATGAAAGACTGACGTACTCACGTGGCCACACAACGCAAAAAAGTAGCAACAGTACCAATTCTTCTCCTACAGTGCGTACAGTTACATTTACTTCCCTCTCCGCTTTAGGTTTTGTCGTTTTGCTGCATCCACAATAAAATGGCAGCCCTTAAAAAAAACCCGAAAGTAATCGAATTGTAATCGCTCAATATATATCATGGTGTATGTGCTATGCACAGACAGCATTTTGCAATTTAACTCATGGTTTCGCGGGAAAAATGCCCCCCCCCCCACCATATACCAAGTATCGATATCATATTAAGTTATCCGCATGAGGATACCTTTCTTTCAAATGCGCCAAGTACTGGGAAACAATAATTCCCAGAGTTATTCCAGCTTTGAGTAAAAAGGTTTAGATTTTAAACTCTCCATTTTTGTTAAAAAATCATATTTATGAAAGAATTTGACAACTTTTAACATGAACTGAAAATGCAAGAAAATAGCCGGGTCATTTTCAATATTTTGCGAAATATAAACCTGTGAATTAAAAAAAAAAAAGCCGACGAATTTGAAGAATTATAAGGCAAACTTGGGAACTGTAGTCTGCAAACCACATACGTGTTATTCTCCTGACCAGTAAGCTTCGGCGAGCCAACAATAATTAACAAAAAGAAAATGCACGTAGATGTAGGTCATTGGGAAATGGGATATGGAGAATTCATTTTCTATAGATTTTGAGTCAGGATATAAACCCCACTGAATGATTAAAAGAAAAAAAAACAAAACATCCACAGGGACTTTGAGACTCACGCATCAAATTAATGTTTGCAGACTTTCGGTGGAGTAATAAACTCTCACGGCATGTACCCTGCCCCCCCCCCCCCNCCCCCTCGAAACACAAATTATTTTGATGATTATGATTCTTTCTATCAACCAATACCCAGACGTGACTTTCGTCTATTTGTCAAAAACCCTGACGGCACCGACACCCCCTATCCCCATCCTGTCATCTGGTACGACCAGAGCGCCAAGAAGATTTCCGACCTGGAGTATGAGGCCGAGATGGACAGACCCGCTTCAGGATGGGTGGCGTTCTTCATTCAGGTGCGTAAAACTAAAAGTTCCCCCATGAATTCTGACTGTCATCAGGTGCCATCTCTCTCTCTCTTTCTCTCTCTCTCTCTTTCTCTCTCTCTCACACACACACACACATACGCGCGCANGCGCGCGCCCGCCCCCGCCCCCGCCCCCATTACCCACTACTATACTTAGTAACTATAGCTGTACTACTAAAGAAAAATACTAATTGGGGTTTGGAATTTTGTGAAACAAGATTGTATCTCATCAGTAGAGCTTGCGGTAGTAGTTGCTGTAACAGCGGCGGCAGTGATGGTAGAAATACAGCAGCAACAGCGGCAGTAGAGCATGTGGTAGATAGAGATAATAGTGCGCACGTAATTATTCTTGTTACTGTAACAACAGCAGCAGTGACAAGAGCAGTAGAAGTAGCAGCAGCAGTAATAGTGATATTCTCTAAAATAACAGCAGTAAAAATACATGTATATATATATATATATGTACTGTAGCAGAGTAGTAAGTGAAGGAGGAGTAGCAGTAGTCTTAATACAGTTAATAGTAAATAGGCATTTGTGGTATTGGTGGCGACGACGATGGTGGTAACAGTGAAAGTGGTGGTAGAGATAGTGCAGGCATGGCGGTTTCTAGGATGGCCACCAAAACCTGTATAGTGTACTGTAACGTGGAGAGTGGGGGCACTGATGAGGGTGATGATAATGAAGATGAGGTCCCCTTGTGAAACGATGAATAGGATGAATGACATGACGATGATTTCAAAGTCCATATAGTCTAGTTTATTAATCCAATGAAATAAATCCATCCAATGGGTTGCGTGGCACTTGCTAAATTAAATGATTACAGCACAACTCTGTTCTCTTAGAATTAATGGCAATTTGATGGCTTTAGACAAATGAATCTAACTACATTTTTAACTGATGAACGAATGAGCAAACGACCTGCCCTTAACAACTAACTGATGAGTGACTGACTACCATCCAGATGCCAGGTGTCCCTTCCTTATATAGGCCGGCGAGAGCGTACGAGAAACACTGCACGTGACCTAATCAGCGCATGATTCCAGACCAGCTGCCTATACCTAATTTTGGTGGAATAGTGCTTTAGTTAGGCATAACAACAGCTTGTAGCTCTTCAGTAATACAGTTAATATGATAAAGTGTGATAAATTATACATCAAATTAAAGGGGGCAACAGGGTCTCTCCATGCAGATAAGCATCTTCTGTCCAGACTGAGGGATAATGGAATAATCTTAAGGTGAATCTACTGAGATAGGGGTGACCTTAATTGTACAGGACGCTTCACATACGTGTAATAAAATAACCAGACTACCCATTCTCACAAAACTAGCCTTTAATTGTAGGCCTTTAGTCTAAGTTTGACCAGCAATAAACTTCACGTAACAGTCAAAGCAAGCCATTCTGGCAAAAAAAAAAAAAAGCTGTGTGAGCAAATCTAATACAAACAAATGCCCTGATAGGAAAAATAAAAAGGTCTTTGCCGGCATTCTGTTTGTGTACATGTATGTATGTGTTTCAGTTCGACCAATTTGTTTTGGATTTTAATACGGACATACAAAAAAATTATTGTTTAAAAATATTTTTGACATCGTCACATTACTTCACTATTGTTGGAAATATCCATAGGTAATAGATCTCATCGAGGGTAAAATTTGAAAATCAGAACCTTTACTAAGCCTTTAGCAAAGTTAGTAAGTTTGACACTTGGATCACTATGTGAATATCACCTGTCACCGTCATATTATATTGGGCAAGACCTGCAGCTGCAGTTTAGCCACTTTGCTGATAATGTTGCTTCGACTGAATGAGCACAACATAATTTAAATCTTTTCAAACTTTCTGCGATATCATTGTCAGCTTTATTACTTGAATACTGGTATGTAGATCTATATTCCTCTTCTCTTCCACAGCTTACTTTCAATGGTGTGAAGAATTCTACATTAGAGTTTACTACAGAGACCTGCATTGTACCAGACACCTTTCCTTTTCCGGATTGCTCCGGTACATCTTGCTACGGAACGTTGGTGTGATAAATACTGAAAGCAACTCAAAGAAAGTAACAGCTGTTTTTGGTATACAATGGAAGTGGATGAAACAAACTCCTGGGACTGGACAAATCCTTTCGTATTAACAATATTTTGGAATAAAAGGAATGCTTGTTTCAACGACAGCTTCACAGTGAACGAATGAAGGCATGCTTTTTATCAATGGTCCACATTAATGAACATACATACTGTATGCTGAGACACGATTCGTAGACCGCAGGCTCTCTCTGTCTGTCTATCTATCTGTGTGTGTGTGTGTGTGTGTGTGTGTGTGTGTGTGTGTGTGTGTGTGTGTGAGAGAGAGAGAGAGAGAGAGAGAGAGAGAGAGAGAGAAAGTGAGCGAAAGGGATGAAAGTGTGGAGGAGAAGGGGCAGGCAGTTCATTATTATTTGGACACCCTACACAAACAGTATTTCTGGGTGGTACATTTTTGGCGTGAGAAATGTGTATTAAATTTAACAACGTCAACGATCACTGCAAGCACTCGCCAAGCAGTTATGATACGAAGTCCGCCCCTCATCACCCGTCCCTCCAAAAGACAAAAAAGGCTTCTCATTCCTGTAACGCTCCCGGATCATCAAACTTAGAGTTAATTAGAGCAGGCGCGATTGTTTGCGTGGTCGGATGATGCGTTACCTGTGATGAAATCTCCAATTATTTTGTTTCGCAAGGACAATCATCCTAATACTAATACATCGGCATACTCATCTCAGTATAACGATTTCCTCGAATTTGAGATAAACATCAGTTTCAACTGACAAGGAAGAAGTTGTTAATTTGGCTAAGGGTCGCAGGTGTCTGCAGTATTGACATGTTGCAAAACGAAACGATATTTTGATTGATCAGTGGGATAACTAGTTCGAAAATGTCGCCCAGAATACGAATATACGATATTTTGACGGCTGTTGCGACAGGTTTTGACAAAATTGAAGGTAACAAATCAGCCCAACTAAAATCTGCAAAGATGGTTATGGAAGTTGCGCACCAGCCGCGGAAGGTTGTATGGAAAGCTTCAGTACCATTTACAAGCAAAAGACTTCAGCACTGACCTCTTTTTTTACCTACTGTTGTTGTTTCCCAATCGTGCCAGCCTTAAAAATAGTACATGACCTTACCTACACCTCACGTGGTCTGTGTTTAGCAGCAATTAGTGTGGGGAGGGAGGGAGGGAATATATTCATTTTCAGCTTTCAAATATGTAAATAAATTTTCTTAATCAGGCCCTAAATAAATATTTAGAGCTAATACCAATAGTCACAAGAACAAAGCTGATGCTGCGGCTAATAAATAGAGTAGAGAAATCCATCGCCTCTCTCACACTTGACATTCTCACAAAACGTGTGTGTTGATATTTCACTGGGCTGTGTCCTGTTGATTTACATTACGTCTATTTCAGTGAATTCCAGAGTCAGTTTTCATTGGAATTAAACGTCCCTTCAAATATCATTACTGATTTTCGGCAAAAAATTGATTAAATGTTTCCAAATTCCACTTTCAGTCTCTGCTGAAACTAAGCACCCCAATGCACTGAATATTATTTGCATCTAAATTTCTTTTACATGTTTCTTTTCATAGAATACTACATGCAGCTGATTTAATTTAAATCCTGAAACAACCAATGCTGTGTATAAAAATGTATTCAGCAGACAGAAAAATAAAATGCACCATCGGACGAACCGTGTGCCAAACGCAACAATGTAATCGTGTGGTTCTACTATGCTAAGACTGTTGACTATAGTCTAAATACTTTTACCTTTTATTTACGAACATGATGATCTGTTTGATGATATTTAGTAGACTTAATTCTGTTTTGTTAAAAAAGAAGACATGAGCTTACATCATCCAGAATTACAGGGCAATACACGTTGACGGGACAGCGCATGCTCGGAAATACTGTATTCGATATAAACAAGGATTAATACCACAGCAGCTCCTAGCCGCTGTCAACGAATTTTTACCCACATAATTATAACTAGCTTTCAAACGCGATCACCAAATAGACCTTATTTACGCTCCTGAGGGCAACACGCAAGGTTAAAAGAAATGTCCAGTGTGCCTTGTGACAGTTTTCTTCTGAGACAAGGTATTAGAGGCAGGGACCAAATCTTCAACGGGAAATGCCAAAGAACAAAATATTTTACTCTTTTTTTTGCGTTTACGTCAGCATATTTTTACCAGAATGATGCTGACAGGATGCCTACATTATTGAAAAGATGCAAGTCTTCAACATTGTAATGACCTTCTTCAATCTTCATGACACATTTGCTGATAAGTCTGGATAACGGAATGTATCTTTTAATTCGGCTGAAAGATAATTACACATTCTACACAAGATTTTGACGACAACACGAACATTTGAATTTGAGAAGGTCTGCGTTGCGTAATGATGTCATCCTACAAGTTAAAAAAAAAAATGTTATCATGGCTGCTCATAAATATTAATATCTCTTACTTTTTGTAAAGCTAGAGAAATGAACTTGAGTGTACTTCCTGGGCCGAAAATGACGTCTCACCTCCTCCCACTC
>JAWQUT010000170.1:6717-18423 GCA_033807755.1 Ellobium chinense
ATTGAGCTAAAAGAGAAAAAGGGAAGGGACAATTAAATCTATCGTTTCAAGCCACAGAAGATCAAAATTACAAGATTACCAATTGATTACCCTTTCTGATTCTCTAATCCCAAGCCTAAAATCTCATAGACTTTTAATTTCACTGAAAAAAAACAACACTGTAATGTATGCAGCGGAAAACTTTTTCAACACAATGCGTTTGGTAAAGCGAAATTTACGTTTCCTGAGGTCGAATAAACGGCACACACGATTGAAGGATCATAAAGATGATACTGGAATAATAATGAAATACAAACTGGGTGGCCATTGATACCAAAACGAACAAAGGCTGCTGTTTTGAGACTTCAACACAAATAAAATAGATATTAATTCTATGACTTTACGATTATCACTCAGAAGACAACCGTGATAACTTGTGTGAAACGTGCCACTTGACTTTTTGCACGCTTGTTTCGTTTCTTGGATAACCAAGAAACTGAGACCTGAATGAAAGTAACTAAAAAGTAACTGAAAAGTAATTAGTTACTTTTCAAAAAAAAGTAATTGTAACAGTTACTTTGCTTTCAAAAAGTAAAGTGATTGTAACAATTACTCATTTTGTCAGAGAAGTAAAGTAATTGTAACAATTACTTTTAAAAGTAACTTTTAACAACCCTGGTAACAGCCGTAATAGGCATGGAACTGGTTGGGGAAAAGTTAGGGTTTCACACATTAAGGTAGGCAAAACGTTGTAATGTCAAAATCTGACCGACGACTAACCGACGAAGACTTAGAGGGGTGGAAAACGCCTCGCTCAACCATAAAACGGTTTTCTATTCACTCGCTCTGCAAGAAAAACACTCAATTCAATTCTGATTTTCGAGGTCAATATGAAGTTGTGAACTGAGCTGAAATGTAGTTAGAAAATGCCAGATCAGATCAAGATCAGATCAAACAGTCAAAATAGGTATAGTTCAGATCAAGATCAGTTCATCTAAAATAGCTTGTTAGCTCAGATCAAGTTCACGTGAACTGATCTAAAGATCACGATCTGAGATCATTTGATCTCAGATCTGCCCAACCCTGTTATTCAGTCAACATACAACAGTAGGCTGTAGAACAACGTTGAAACAATAACAATAATAAACAGGTCATGATGATTCTTCTCAGTAGTGAAGGTGATGACGACTGATGGTTGTAATGATGAAAATGAAAATTCTAATGCTTTTAGTGATTATCTTGAGTCCAGTATTGTTGAATATCAGAATTGTATCCATTCTACATGAGCAAAGAGTGTTTATTAATATACATGTGCAACACTAGAACTAACATGTCTTAACATCACAAAGATGCTCAATACCACCAGGGTGTGGTATGATTATATCCTCATGGTCATTTGGTTATAGCATTTCTCCTCATAATCAAGACCACACTGATGACAAGAGATTTTTTTTTTTTNTTGAATATCAGAATTGTATCCATTCTACATGAGCAAAGAGTGTTTATTAATATACATGTGCAACACTAGAACTAACATGTCTTAACATCACAAAGATGCTCAATACCACCAGGGTGTGGTATGATTATATCCTCATGGTCATTTGGTTATAGTATTTCTCCTCATAATCAAGACCACACTGATGACAAGAGATTTTTTTTTTTTNGGGGGGTGTCTTTGCAGCTTTGTGTTGTTTTTTTTTTCCCATTAGCAGTCAGTGATACAAAAGAAAATATAACCTTCAAGTATACAATGATAGGACATACTGTTGTGCAACAACTCATATTGCAACTGTTTATGCTCACATTTTTCCCTCCGTTTTGATCGCGGCGAAACCATGTAGCTAAAATTCATACTTGCCGCCATTGATATGAATCAGGCACTACAATGCACTAATATAGCTGATCACTGTAAATAGAAACCATCTTCAGTTTTTATAGTCATCAGCACGATATTATATCTGAGCAGCTACATGTACATCCTAGCCTGCAAGTGATAGTACTGATAGCTCATGTCACTCAAAATACAGTTCCCTTCACGAATTGACTACACTGTACATGCTACTACATAAGGAATGGGATGGGAGATGTGGTAGGTAGGATGTTCTGCAAACACACAACGTACATCTTAGTATTTCAGTAAATGAAAAAAAAGAGAGTGAAAGAAAAACATGAAAATTGAGAAGAGAAAAGAAAAGGCAGCACGCCGAGAAAATAACAATAGCTGGGCGTGAAGAGGGAAGGGGAAAAGAGGGAGAGAGATGGAGAACCTAAAAAGGAGAACTACACCAATGATTGGAATGGAAAGTTGAAGATGGAAGGGAGCAGTTCATTGTTTAGTAGAAGACTGGTAGATTATCATTAGCCAGTAAGTAAACTGGAACATGTCAAATTATTGTTCTCACTAGTCTTAACATATATGTAATACCCTCACATATGTCATAAGGGTGTATGATTTCGAAGCTTTTTAAATGCCGAAGTCTCATGAGTTCATAGGACCTATGTGCTGCCTCTGTGGCAAATCAGCGATGCAATCTACAATTGATAAGGTCACATTCCAGGACAATGTCATCAGTCTGACAAATAAGATTTCTGTTTCCATTAAAACGGTCCAGTATCATTTTCTGAAATGTAGTGTTTCTTGACTCGTCCTTCAATTTCACTTTGATATCTTCTGACAGGCCACTATATATCAGATCGGAATTTATCATTGTCATGTAATAGGGTAAAAGTATCAAAGTCCGGATAAGTGTTCCTGGGGNCTATTAATAATACAGATAGCGCAAGCTGTGCTGTGACGTCACAAATACGGGGGACGCCTCGCGAAGACGCCGCCATTTTGTTTGGTCTGGGCATGCCTAGTAACCAAGGACGCTTACTATCTTTTCCTATCGATTAGCGCTAGGGCGTGTGTGAGTTTGGGATGTGTTTAGAGTTCGAGAGGTTTTGATTTTGGAAGAGTTGAAGGCTCTCGCTGCATTATGCCGTGTAAAAAAAATGTTTCATCTCGTTTTACTGTATTCTTTATTTCCAACTACCGGATAGTTTAGTAGATCTAAACTAGACCAGATTTAGATGTTGATGGATGAGCCTACGTAGATCTTTAAACCAGCACACATAAAAATAGATATCTAGATCCTGGCAGAACTAGTAATGGTATGGTTATGGTAGCAGAATTACAGCTCGGCAGGTAGTCTAGCTATTCAAGAAGTCTGTCCAACCATTCTTATTAATATTTTGCCAGGTCTACTTGAGTTTTTGATGATTCTGATCATTTGGGGGGAGGGGGGGGGGATGTCCTGGATTTATTTGTCATTCATTCTGATTCATTTGAATGTGTTGTGACTGGGATTTTATGAGAAGAAATAGCAACCTATGTCTTAAGAATAAGAATAAGATTACAAAGGCCAAGAAGAAGACACAGAGAAATACAGAAAATTCAAGATAAGGAAGAAGTTTTCCACTGACTGTCAACCAAAATGGCCATGGCCACTGCCAAGATTATAGTCAGGGACCACAGTATTTTGATCGAGTATTGCGTAATTCTATGAATATGTGCACAAATAATAAGGAAATAATAATGGGACAATGTAAATTGTTCGAGGAATCCGTGAATTAGAGTAACTTGTGTTCAAGTATTTTTGGTGTGTAACCACGGATCCCATGATCAGAAGGGAACATAGATTCCATTCTAGCTTTTGGTTTACACATAGTAACTGTGCTTCCGTGCCACAAAAAGAGACAGCAATACAGAATACACCCATTCAATAATCCATCGCACAATAAGTAAAACAGAGTTCAAGGTAGGCCTAATATCAGATTTATTTGTTTGTATCCACAAAATCCACAAAAATCTTGTCTGTATTCTCAAAAGAAAATTATACTAACAGCTGATGAACATGACATTGGTATCAGAAGACTCAAGAAAAAAGTTAAATAAAGACTTTAATGCCTCTGACTCTCAAATTACATCTAAGCACATCTTTGTAGAAACAAGTTGTGAAAATTTAAAAACAATGGGTTAAACTAACGCTTTTCACAAAGCTGTAGCTTAACTTTTGTTTTTGCCAAAACACAACCTTTGAGATAATAAATTCAATATGACAAAAAAATGAAATTTCAACCTGTTTCAGACACTCAATGCATGTAATAACAAGGTATTTCAAACTGGTGAGATATTTAAGTACACGGGGTGTTCCAGAAGTCGCACACCATCCTGGTGCAGTATTGAAAACACCTTTATTGATCATTAAATAGGTGAAAACTACTCATGTACAGGATGGTGCATGACTTCTGAGACACCCTGTATATCAAGGCATTCTACCTTTTATTTAATAATAACAAGGGTTTTAAACATGTTAAGACAATTTCAATGAGATAAGATGTTATTCAATTAGGAAAATTGTTTTTACAGTTGCTGTAATCTGTATTAGCCATCCATCGCCGAGCACAAACAAACCCGTACAAGACCAGACAAAATGGCGGCCGAGGGTTGGCGGACGCGAGCCGGAAACGCCCGAAGTGAAGCTTGCGCTATCTGTATTTTTATAAGTCTGTGNGTATCTGCTCCGGTTTGTCCTAGGCAGAGTGTTCTTCATTATCCCGGGGCATCCTAGGATCTCTGTCACTGTTTGGGAGCCCTGTCTCTGACATGCCCTGCGCAGTTACATTCCTCGCCTCAGCTATGTCCGTAGTCGGCGAAGACCGGGCATTTTTGGCGATAGTACGTTCCGTAAGTTGAGAGGCGGGTGCCTGTTGTTGTTGGTCCGTACTAGAGTTCCCGTCTTTCATCTCTGCAGTGGGAAGTGAGGAGGCAACTCTGGCCTTTATAGCTGTGATGGATGCTGGGGATGTGCCAGGGTTCTGATTAGTGGTCCCAAGGTTTCCCTGGTTGTTACCAGCAGTTGACAAAGGCGTTTCCCTCTCTTGATTGGCAATTTTTCGTGCTGGATGTGTGGGCGAACGCGGGTTGGCGAAAGTGCTCTGCTGGTGTCTGTTGGGCTGTGGTGCTCTGTTTGACAAGGTGTACCATACGATATTGCCATTTTCCACTGTGTATAGTTTATCCCCACAGTATAGCTTGTCCACTACCAGCTTGGGGTTATTGCCTTTCCTTTTTTCTTCTTTCAAGGCCTGGGTCAACGCCGACCATTTGTTATGTGTTGTGCTCACTGGTACTCGTTGTGTCACTGTGCGTGTCCTTGCCTCTCTCACAAAAAGGTGAGTAAAGAGCACAGTCCAGGTTTGTCTAGCCTAAGTGTTGACGGTCACAGATGAATGATCATCACCTTGCAAAGCGCACTCTTGTGTAGCTGAGTACGATAAGTTTCAGATGTGCTTACTATTGCAATCACTCGATACAAATCGGGGGGATGATGGTGGTGGGCTTGTTAAGATGGCGAAAGAAATGATGAATAAATGGTGGTTTACAACTTGACTTGGATGTAAGGAAAGACTGTATACGTCTATGATCTCGTAATTGCTGGCTTGGGGACTTTCGGCTTCACTTACCAAAGCTTGGGTGGGGTGCGTGCAGAGAACCCTTGCTATCACTGCTCCTGCTATGGGAGAGGCCACACCGTGGTCCGCCATTGCACCGAATCGTTGTAGAGTTCAGGTTTCCCGCAATCTTGATTGATGATAGGCCACTGGGCACTAATAACGCTTGAATCACAGCTTCAACAGTTGTAGGTAGTGGCATTTTGACTGCTGTGAAAGCTTATCCTTAATGAGAAGCACAGTTTGTCCAGAGCGCAGGAAGACACGACCGCTCTCGTACAGTGGGCCACCAGAGGTCCAAGACGATAGTACTAACATGAATGTCACTTCAAACAAAAATATTGTTATTCAATATCAGTGTTAGGTTTTTATGGTTAAAAAATAACAGTGTTAGGTGTTTATGGTTAAACCAAGTTGTGCAAGAGCATTTGGACTTCAAATGAAAAATAGTGTAGAAAGCTGAATTTTCCGAAAAACCTTTTCAGGATATCCATTATTAGATATTCGATGAGTCCCCAAGTTTCCGTGACCGAATTTCCCGCAATTTGTGATAAAAAATTTTGCACTATAAAGTCAGTATGGCCACAACTGGCAGTGCACTCCTTTTCTATGCATTTCACCGAATGTATGCACTGATGCATGATGCGTAATGTATGTTTTACTGTAGACTAAATATAAGGCAGAGATCAGAGGATTATTTTATGCAAACATGACAAGCTGTAAATAAACACGTAAGCAATAATATACTATAATTATATTTGCCAAACAATACTTATTCATTAGAAAAGTCCATATACAGGTAAAGCACAATAAGTACGTTGTCACAGAAAAGAAGGGAAAAAAACGCTTAAAGAAAAAAGAAAAAAAATACTCGACATCTATATGATTTCCACGCACGCGTACCAGAGGCGACAGGAACATTTCAAATAGTGCAATTTACATTAATCTGTAAGAACACAACAGTTTCCAATCCTTTACATTTACATATAATAGCCAATCTAATATTTTACCGTTGGGAATGACTGTTACTTTCATCAAAGCTCTTTGTTATATGCCTTTCTCATAAGATGAGCCAACTTACTTAATTCATGACAACTTCCTTTCTTTAACAAATTCACGAATTCTGCCATACTTGGTTTTCCCAAAAGGCGATCAGGTAAAATATTTCTTTCTTATCTTATTGAATTTAGGATACATCACCAAACAGTGGTTTTCATCAGAAACTTCCTGGCACTGATAGCAAAGTTCTCATGTGAGCCCCAGCAAGTATAACGATTGTAACAGTATCATTGTCCAGATAACATGTTACCTTTGACAGAGATTCAGTGATTGATTCATATTCCATAACAGACATGGCGCACATGATGCTCACCATCCACAGCTGCGTTGCGCTCACATGAGGCCCCTGACCTTGGTATGCACAACGACTGTAACAGCTAAAATGGTTTGCCACTGCGAGCTATTTCGCAGGGTTGCGATACTTTTACTGTGAGACACTGTATCCGGACTGGCCACTGTGCTGTGCCTGACCTCCGAGGTTTCCAGTGCAGTTTCTCCACGTGTGACGGAGAGTTTATAATGGAATGAATGCCTGTATCTGCCGAACCAAAGTGTAATCATCGAATACGCGTCAGCACATAGCTCAGTATTCTGAATTAGTTTCTGTTTGAGAGTTTTAAGAACGATTTTGTGTCCATTGGTATGACCACCGCTGTTGTTACTGGCACTCTTGTTTGAGGATACTAAGTTACGCTGAACGTGAATTTTGCAAGTGTCATTTCTGGTATATACTCCGCTCAGCTCCCATATCTGCATTTCCTTAACTGCCGTATACGCCATTAAACAACTGCATATCGGATTCGTGGTCGTGTTCGAAAATTTTACGGCTATAATATCTGGATCGAAGCAGCCACCTTCATCCTTAGGCCAAAGGCCAGTTGAACATTCCTCTGTTTCACAGTCATCAAGGCGTAGACTGGAATCCGAACATCTAATTCTCTTCCATGGCGCGCCTTCAAATTCTAGGACGTATTCTTCCGAGAACAGAGAAACCCGTTGGACAAATACTGAGGACTGTTGTTGACTCCATTTCAATTCCCTCCTTTGATGAGTATACAGCGTATTATAGCATGAACCGTTCTGCCTTAAAATGTGACTTGTATTGACATGCGCCGTACCCCAGTAGCGTGGTATTTTCAAATAATCTCCCTCTAATGCCAGCTCTTTAGCTCTACACATATAGTTCGTATAGAATGCTGCTGTTTCATACGGGCATTCCGTGCACAATATGGCTTCTGCAGACCAGCAGGCTCGGAGCACTACAGTCTTGACCCGAGACATATACCAAGGGCTCGTGCGAGGGATGTTAGCAAATACGTATGACTCAATGGACTGGCTATCGTCATATGTGTCATTTAGTGGAATGACGAACGGAAGTAAGTACGGAACTGAAGTTTCGTTTTTGTGGCACATATTATAGATAACCTCGCTGGCATACATCAGACCTGTAATTATATCAGCAACAGGACTCTCAAACTGTGCGAAGTATTTAAGACCAGACCAGGCAGGGCTAAATGTAACTGGTGTCGTGAAAGTGACCGCATCATGCCTACTGCTAGAGTCATGGTCTTGTTGGTCATGTGGGCATGAGATGATTGATTGATACCCATCTTGTGTGCATTCACTTGTAGATCCATACGGTAAGAACCTTCTGCTTCGTGCAAAAACGTCAGGACATTGAAAGTAAAAGTCCACACAGCAGTCACCATATATGGGACACAAATGGTCGCAAGAGCATATATCGGCCTTATCTTGGTAAAGATCGTTTCCTCCGCATCGACCTTTACAACTACGCGCTGGCTCTCGCATCGCTCTCTGAAAACACAAATCATGTTCCTCTATAAAGTCAACCATCCTGGGGCAAAATTCAGAGGGATATTCTCTTTCTCTAATGGGTGGCACAAATTTCACGGTGCTGGTGGATTTCGCATTCTCTCGACTAAACTCTGCAAAGTTATCATGTCGAGGGTATGAGTGGGAGAAATCTGTCATTTCAGTCCTTGTTTGGTCATAGTGGTGTCCTGCCGATATACGGCTTTCATTCATGGTTCTTGCCAGTAGAGGTAGCAGCGTCGTCTGGTTGCCACTGATGATTCCCTCTGGCTTGCCGTATAAAACATTAGATGACAGATGAAAGCCACGAGCATCATCATACAGTTTTCGACCTTCAGCGGCGATTCGCTTGACGAATGTTGACTTACTTCTTCCTTCAATCGTAGACAGTCCTTGTCTGTAGTCTGTCTTTCCTTGAAGAGACATACTGATGTTGCCATGAGAGGCAGTATCATTTTCTGGCGATATATTCTGTCCAGGTCGCAGCTGGACTGGGGAGCCGTGATTTGATGTTATATTTGTAGATGAAATATAAGTTGTGTGAGTCAAATAAATAAATAAAAACACCAGTGTCTTCATCGTGCCGAATTTTACACTAATCAGTGACAAAACCCGCTGTAAGTCTCACATAAAACCGCAGCTGAATGTTTTCTCTCGCAAATGTAAAGTGCGTGACGATATCTATGGTGGTTGATCCCATTTTAAACCTCTCCCGGGGTGGAGATAATTAATATTTATGTTCGCTCTCATGGCAGTTAGTCCCATCTTAAACTTCTCCCGGGGTGGAGATAATTAATATTTATGTTCGCACTCATGGCTGTTGATTATGGTCATAGGGTTACAGCCTCATATTTCTACACTGATTGCGACAGAAATTAAATTTGATTAAAATCATGTTCATAGCAACTGATTATCTGAAACATTGAAGTGTGAATGTATCTGATAACTGGTAAGTCAACGCGTGAAGACAAACCTGCAAGCATAACATGGCTATGTCAAGTCAGTTGTATTTGTGGACCAAAAGAATACGTAGGCGCAACAAGTTGTTTTGTAGCCACTTCATCATATAAACTGTACGGTATGTGTTTTGTAGTTGTTGCTGTTGTTTTTGTATGAGGGTCTAATTATGGCGAGTTGGGCTAATTAATAATTAACAAAAACGGTTCCGTTAAAAAAAAATAATTTAAAGGACTTATTATACTTGCTTAAAACAAAAACAAAACAAAACAAAAAATATACAGAAGACAGTAATCCTCAAAGTGAGCACAAATGCTGTTACATCTACGAGCCCTCCGTTATTTGAACATTATCGGTTATAGTCCGGGACACATACGTCTGGACCCACAAATTGGAGGATTCTAAGATTTTTTTCTTAGGACTGAAGAACAATATTGTGTGACCTACAACACAAAAGTTTACCAAAATCGGAAGTGTGGAAAGAGGTCAAAATTGACCNGATCATGTACCTATTAGTGTATGTATTAAGGGGGGGTGCGCCTTCTGAAAAGGGGCTCTAGGGGTTAAAATATCGAAATTGGGCTTTTGGTATTTTTAGACACTTCGACCTCTTCTGCTATGAGAAAACTAACCTTTGAGGCCAGAAACATCCGTTTCATGCCCTGAAAGGCACCTCTAGATGGTCATCTTAGCCTTGTATAAACGCGCTATCAAAACTTCAAATGCGTTTTTCTCAAAATATTGTTTTTCTCCATTTTTTTCCCTAAGGTTTTTTTATTTCTGAACCGACTGACTTCAAACTTGGAATATATCTATCCCATAGAATGTGTTTCAATAAAATGCATCCTTTTTTCTAGATTTAATTCACGTTTTTGAAAAAAAAGTCGATTATGTGGTGGAAAATTGAGAAAAATACACATCCATCAACACACATATTTCAAAAATTTTTTTACTGACATTATGTGATAAATAAACAAAAAACAAATGCATTTTATTATTTTTATAGAGCTATTTTATAAGTGTACAAAATTTGAAATGATCACATTCAAAACTCTAGGAGCCTTAGGCTTTTGAAAATAGCTCATTTTCNAAGGGCATTGGGAAGATGACTTTTTGTAACAAGAAAGGACAGAGTGTTATTGATTATGTTTTGTGCTCAAAAGATGTATTAAGCAGAGTGATTGATTTTGAAATTGGTAATGTTAATGAATTTTCGGATCATGTACCTATTAGTNCCTAGTTCAAGCATTCACGATTTCACTCCCAGGAGGCGCCCCCCCCCCTTAAGTGTAGATATAATGAAAATTGGGGTGGTTTGAGCGATAGTGGGAATGTTGGAATGCGAATGAAATGGAAGGAAGAGAGAAGAGAGGAATACGTGAACAATATCCAGGGTGAGGAGTGTTTGGGATCTTTGCATGAAGTTTGTGAAATGTTAGATAACGAGGGAGTAGATGATGCTGTGATACGAGAGGCTATTAATAAACTGGTGCATGTGTTGACGACAGCGGGGAAAGCCCATTGTGTGAAAGTAGGCCAGTCGGGTCATTCAGGTCAGTCGGGTCACAGAGATAGCGGGGAGGTGTGGTATGACAGAGAGTGTATGGAGTTGCGTGAAGGTTTTCAGTGGGAGGAGAGAAAGTTCAGACTGACAGGGAGCGTGGAGGATAGAATTAATATGTGTAAGGCGCGGAAGCAGTATAGAAGGTGTTGCCGTAAAAAAAGAAAGAGGGGTAAAATGTTAATGGCTGAGAGATTAGTAGAACTTAGCTCTGTCAACCCACGGCAATTTTGGAAACATATTAGGCGAGGCAAAAAAATGGCATCAGAGACAGGAAAGTGTGATTTCCGTACTTATTCCAAAAAACTAGTAAACAGAATCTCAGAAATAGGGAAAGAGGAAAATGAAAAAAATAAAAAATGGGAGGATGGGGGAGTGGAAGTTGAAGATGAATTACTGGATGAGGAAATAACGGTTGATGATGTAGAGTTAGCTATAAGTAAATTGAAAAACAATAAGGCTGCTGGGTTCGACAACATTATTAATGAGTTTATCATTTATGGCGGAGAGCCCTTGAAGATAGTGCTGATCAAATTATTTAATACTTTGTTGCATTTAGGTTATTATCCAGATATTTGGGCAGTGGGTGAAGATATACCTATATATAAAGGTGGCAACAAGGACCAACCTGAAAACTATCGCGGGATTACCCTATTAAGTTGTTTGGGAAAACTTTTTACCACCATTTTAAATAATAGACTCTCCCAGTGGGCTGACCTCCATAACATATTTTGCGAAAATCAGTATGGCTTTCGCAAACAGAGAGGGACAACTGATTGTATGTTTATATTACATGGCATTATTGAATTATTGTTAGGGAG
>JAWQUT010000170.1:27045-54484 GCA_033807755.1 Ellobium chinense
TGTTGTTGTTGTTTTGTTTGTGGCAAATTGGTTTTGATACCATTTCTCTACGACTTTCAAGTGTATCTTTTGAACAGAGCAAGTGGCCTCCAAGCTGTTTAGTGCTGGACCTCTCAAGTCTAAAATCCAGCAGCGCCAACATCCAATTATTGGATATCCCCGCTCCCTTTCCTCCGACATCTTAATAAACATGTTTAAGGTGTAGAGGATTTTTAAGGGTGGGTTAAAGCATTAGGGTCGAAGAACAGTTTTATTGCGAGAGCTGTTTGTTTTCCCTATGTAACCGGGTGGCAAGGTATACAATATAGTATTCATTCTTTATTGTTAAGGGGGGAGGAACTGCCTGAATCGGTCCCTACTTCAACGTGCGAGCCTAGTGTTCACCTGTGACCCTAACAAAGCTCTCGACTGCTCACACTTCCCCCTGCTTGTCCTCATGACAACTTACAACTGTCGATGAGTATGAGGTCAATCTTATATGATATCTCTGCTTCATCGGCATACTGTCCACAATGAACCTGAGGCCATTCTTATATATATCTTTATCTCAGCTCTTAGAATACTACCTCCCACTTTGTCTTATGTCTCTGCCTATGGGTTACAGAACCCTCTACTCTCGTTACTGCATCCCCAAGGCTCCAATAAGACATCCTGCCGATGTCGCCAAATGTAACCGGGTGGCAAGGTATACAATAATAATAGTATTCATTCTTTATTGTTAAGGGGGGGGAATGTGNGGGGGGTGAGCCCAGTCTGATAATTCTCTTGATGTTACATATTATTTTAGGGAAGTATGTCACCGGGGATTTTTACCAAATTAATTACTGTGAATGATCAATTTTGAGAAGGGCCGAAAAAACCTCCACTAGAAAATTTCTGTCCCTGCCGGGGATCGAACCAGGGTCTCGCAAGTCTGAACGTGTTACCACTACACTACAGGGACGCTAACTTCACAACAATTTAATCCTAAATTACCTACTGCCTGAATCGGTCCCTACTTCCACGTGCGAGCCTGGTGTTCACCCGTGACCCTAACAAACTTTCCGACTGCTCACATCTAGTTTATAAGGAGATTCTTGACTATCTTGGGGGCCAGTTTGTTAGAAAGTTGTATTTGAAGACGTAAAATTGTTAGTCGTCGTGCTGATCAAACGCTCTTGGTATTAAAACAGAAGCGTCTGTTTTGGCAGGTTTATAGGCTGAAAAGGTTAGATTAATTAATATGAAGAGTTTTCTAGGATTTATCTACATACATGTACACGTAATTAGGTTTATGTATAATTAAATTACTGTACGTGTGTTTTATCGTAAATGAAAGGTATAATGTTTTGACAACAGACTGCTTCATGAACATTTGCTAGTTGTTCACTATAATGATAAAGATGATTCACAATGTAATTAAATGGATCTGCCTAAAATCAGAACTGATTACATTGTGCCATACCTTGACAAATCTTTGAAATTTGTAGAAATACTGGCACTTTAGTTTTATTTCTATTTTTCGTAGGTTGACACATGGTTTGCCAATGCAAGAAGACGCCTCAGAAAAGAGCTGGAGAGTATAGGACAACAAACGTCTTTCCCACGATCCGCACCAAAACATCAGCTTAGCTGTACAAAATCTCAGAAAAGTACGAAATCGAGGTCCTCTAAATTAGGTAGGAAATCATGTGATCTGAAAACTGAGACAGTTGAAAGTTTTTGTATGACTGATGAAAACAACAGACTCGCGAGGAACACATCTTCATGCCATGAGGGCAAAGAAATCACTTCCGTGCACGATTCAAGGTTAACTGTAGACTTGGGTCCCATCAGCGACTCAGACGGGGCTTCATGTCACAACAGATCTCATTCTGAGAGCAACGGGAACTTAACTGATGCCAAAGGCAGAAACACAAACAAACAGGAGACAGTCAACTGCCACATTTCAGAGACATGCGCCATTCAGCAAAAAGTGAAAAGACCAACAAAAATCATTAACGCTGAAAACATCAAGGCAGATTATAGAAATGGCGAAAACATCCACAAAAAGATGCCTGGGTCATGCTATGAGGAGAACGCTTCCACTGAAGGCAGTTCAAGAATGGGTTCTCGCAGCGACAGACTGGCACGCGGGGATATTAGGTTTGTCGAAGTTCTCGATCTGTCGGCTTCCCAAACGGCATCACTGCCTTCATCTTCTTCAAGCTATACCGCGAAAAGCAGCGCTCACAAATCTTTATCAGGCACACAGCCTTGTAAGAATCGTAATGCCGCGTCTGCTAACAATAAGAGTTTGAGAAAGGAACCTGCAAAACGACCAAATCGTGGGTTAACGTCAGAATGTTTACGTATATCGCCTGGGCATGTGAGAGCAGATAATTTGAGGACTAAAACAACAACAACAACAATAACAGAAGAGGTGAAATCGATGCAGAATCCATTATCACACGGCAGAGTAGCCATGTTAAAGACATCGCCGAGAAACACGCTGCATTACACTGCACCAGATCCCAGAGATCCATGGGATCCACAGCTGCCATCCAATAGTATTCAAGCTCTGCTGAATATTTGCAGGTCTGTAAGCGCTCAAGCGATCAGTCCACAAACGTCAGTACCAGAAAACTGGTGTCGAGCAAGTGACGAGATTACACCTGAAGAGTTTTATCCTCCCAATGTCTGCGTGGTGAAGAGTCCAGGTGGATCTGCCACTTTTCTGCGCTCAGCTCGGGAGAGGAATGGCGAAACAACGTCACACTGTTGCTATGGTTTGTGTTCACCATCACCCATCTCCTCTCAATCTTCCTTTGACCAGAAAAGAAGATCACCTCTATCTACTGATGTCTTACATTTTTTATCACCAGTGCATTGCTTTCTTAATAACATGTCTGCTGCCTCCACAGTGGTTCCTGCAATCACTACCCTTAACACCTTGCCATCAGATACATCTTTGCCACTTGCAACAAACACTCAGTTTCTCAGTAATCCTTCAGTCTCACCTGAAACGACTTTTTCTACGCACAAGCCGGATGTGCCCTGTCGGAAATTACTTAGCTATAGCAAGCCTTTAGAGGTAGTACACGCAGCAGCAGATCTAAATATGGAGTCATCAACACAAGCCAATGCGTCATTTTCCTCGGGGAAAGTCAGTCAAGAGCCACCATACCCTTTCAGGCCCTGGGATATCACAGAAAATGTGAACAGGCCGAAGCAAGTCAAAACCGACAGTACCACGTTGGGGAAACATGTGAGTAACATCCCTCCCACATGCAACAGCCCTACTGCAAGCTCACCTGCTTATTCAAGACAACTGGCATCCACTCTGACAACACATTTTGGCATCCAGTGGCATGCACACCCACTACAACACTCTGACTACCAGTCACGCAGTCTCATGGGGACCTTTCAGCCAGTGTACATCCCTGCGGATCTCCGCTCTTCTCCATGTAATGTTCAGGGTTATGCTATGTATCAGCATCAGCAAAACCTGTGAAACGGGCGGACATTAAGTGGAATATATGAAGAACCCTCTGCTACTTCAGGTCAGTTTTTGGCGCAGCCATAGTCGCCAGTACAGTCAAACCGAAAAACAGTACCATAAAAAAACAAACAAACAACGAAAAACAAACACCACAACCAACTCAAGTGCATGGGTGCATCTCTGCAACTTCATCATATTCAGGAGTTCAGTGCAGTTAATTTTTTTTTGTCCTCTTGAACTCGATGTTTCACACTGTGAACAACAATGTTGTTACAAAACAATATCAGTCGCTGACCACCGTTGATACAGCACAATCTTGATCGATGATAAATAATTCTGTTATTACAACCTGTCATGAGTCAATAAGGATGGCAGTTAAGTGGAACCGTTGAATAAAACAGTTGCCCCAAGTTATGATGAAAAATCCTTAGATCAATCACTATCTTTAACGTGGCGTTCACAACCACAACCCAGAAAGATGTCTCAACTTCGAAAAGATCCTTTGCCTAATATTCCCTCCAGCACCAGCACTAGCATTCCTGCCCACTCACCACTGCTCGCAATCCTGCTGTCACAATGCCACTTCAAACAGTCTGAAAACCCAGCCCAGCCTTTACAACATCCTTGTCGACACTGTTCAGCACACAAAATGAAGAATGAAGGTAGTGGTGAAATACAGAGTACGGAGGAGGGATTCAAGGACAGCTCCATGAACAGTGAAGAAGAGCATCATTTCACTTCTAAACTATTTATCCATTGAATTTTTCAGAAGACATCAGTAAATTAGGAAAGCTAAGTGTCCAATGTGTATCCAAATTTTCAACACAGGCAACGAAGGTCTTAGAACTCATATATTTATGTTTCCTAAGTGGTGCTTTTTAATTCCATTGAACTAAGACTGGCAGTGTTTCTGAGGTTAGTCACATCATTTCAAAATCCAGGACAATCAATTTTGCCCAGATTTACTGTGCTTTTTGACTGTTCATCAGTTAATAAATTAATTTTTGTGGAGAAATGGGTATTGTAATGTACGTTTGTTTTGTTCTCATTCAGTTATTTAACAACAGGAATTCATTACCAGTTTTTGATAACTGGAAAAGGGTTGACATGTTAAGATCTGATGGGGCATTGAAAATTGACAAGGGTTGAAGAACTGTATAACAGTGTTACTTTAGTTCCTGAAGTAAGAAAATGGTTATTTGAAAATGGGAAATGCTAACCGGTTGCTTGGAAGGACTAGCTTTGTTTCTCGCCTGCATTGCATAGAAATGGAAATGACTTTGTTTTGGTTTAAATCTGTATGTATATTTCTTAAATGAACTGGTTCGTTGAAATACTAGTCTATTTAGATTTAAAGCCGGCACTTAAATTTTACCATTATGCTTTGTTCTGGTAATTTCATTCAAAAGTGCAATGTAATTTCAACTCCATTTAGCCTGTGTTTTATTATCTTCAGTTTTTAAAGTGCAAACCACCTTGTATTTACTTACCATGAAACCTCACATAGACTAATAAGTCTGATATTATTACAATTTTGTTAATTGCTTTGTGTGTGTGTGTGTTCTAACTGTGGCATTTCTTGCTATGATGTCATTAAAGGTTACATGAAACTCTTTGAACCTCGATGGCTGACAAATGAGTGATTAGGAAAACTCACAAATACAATAGACTCTGCTTAATGGCAATTTATTAAAGGCAATAGAATATAACTCCAACATTTCAGTCACTAGATAATTGCAGTTCTTTTAGTCACAACTTTTCCCATACTCTCAAGAAGTTGTGATTGAGCAGCCAGCTATGCTGAGTGGCTGATAAAATATTCATCCTCACAGTGTGAATGTGCAGTAGATCTTTTTTCAATGTGTAAACAAGGTGTGGGCTATAAACATTTTTTTGGACCACCCAGTACATCATCCATGTTGACACATGAGATCACGTTCAACAGCCTAAGCCAAATGCAATGCATATTGCATCATTTCTTTTTCAGAATTAAGCAAAATGCTTGCCTTCACTTTCTTTTTTCTTGGTGATTTCAACTGATTTGATATGGGAGAGATTGTGAGAGCAGTTGAGAGTCCCTATGGCTTAGTGGTAGCATGTTCAGACTTGCATGCTGAGAGATACTGGGTTCTGTAAGGATAGGAAACTTTCTAGTGGAAGTTCTCTTTTGGTCCCTTTTCTCAAAATTGATCTTTCACAGTAGTACTGTAATTTGGTAAAATCCCTAGTAACATATATTTGAGATAATATTGGATTACTCTCACATTCATCTCCCTTAATGAATAGAATAGAAGCATGTATTTTACTACATGGTTTCAGTTGTATTTAACATTTTATTTGTATATTAGCGAAGAAAAATTTTCAGTGTTAATTTCATTTGATTAAACTTTGCCAAGTACTATTGATATGATTGTTACCTGGGTTTTTGATTAGACATTCCAGTGGATATTTCCATTCATGATGTTTCTCAAGTTCGTATCAGCGATCATTCATGTTTTATCTGATAAATAAGCGAGCATGTGCTCACTGCTTCCAATACTGATTAAGTTCACCAGTATATTTTGAGTCTTCAGTTTTGACTATAGCAATTGAGTTTAAGATTTGATCTTTCTCTTATTGTTGTTATAATAAAGTTGTTTTTTTAAATCTGTTAATCATGTTTTTTTGTACTGTCTTTTCTCATTACTGTAATACAGCTTAACATACTACAGTTAATGATGCTCAATACAAAAGCTCAATATTGGAACACTTTGCCATCCCTGTTAAGTAAGATCAGTACTATGGATATTGCAAATTGTGTAGTTTCTTGTATTAAATGTGTTTCAAAGTTCTGCTCATAATGATCGTGATAAGATTTAATCTCACTACAGTACTAATAAACTATGCTTTCTCAGCTTCCTGTACAGCATATGATGCTAAAACAATGGAAGTTGGTTAAACTAAAATTGAAGGGACCAGAAAATATCTTTGGGTTATCTATTTAACAGATCAAAAGAAGTGCCCAACAGAACAGAATTTGAAACAGCTAGACAGGATTTGAAAAAAATAATGCTTTTATGTAGTCTGAGTCGTGGTCTGTGTTATGCTGGGTGCAGAATAACAATATGCACACTAACAATTTTATTAGTGATGAGAAAACAAGAATGTATGTTCTATAAAATGTACATGCCATTAAGATGCCAATAGAAGAAGAGTTATAATGCATCATTAGCCTCCACTGGTTGTAGTTGTAGGAAAACTGAACATTCAATATGCATTTATAAAACAGCATCAACAGACTATGTCACTAGGTGCAGTTACGCCACATTTGAATGTCTACTTAAAATTAATTGCATGATTAAACCATGTTACTCATTTCTTCATCACAGCTGTCTGTAAAGGAGATATGCAGATGAACTACCGCCTACTTTTCAGAAAACACACTAATAGTTACGTTTCTGGTGGTGCAGATTTGCCTAGAGTGGTCACTTGAAAAAGTGACAATCTAATCATAACTGGGAAATCCTGAATGTCTGAGTGTGGAAAAATTTTGGTTAAAAGGTATTCAAAAAAAATCTTGTTCTTATGAGTGAGCTTACAATAGGTTTTCACTCAATACAGATCTCAATGGGACTCTCTGGTAAAGTTGTTTATGAAAATAAATTAGTTTCAGTTAAGCTGACTTGCCCTGTGTACTTTTCAAAGCTTGGTATTTAATTCTGGGGCAGTTGCTTCCTTTACCTACAGCCATGTGGCCTGGACTGAAGAATGTATAAATGAAAAGATTCCACTATGAATTTTGCCACATGAAAAGAGATTAGAGATTTATTTTATTCAAATCCTACAGCACAACCATTTGGTCATCTGATTTCCCTCTCACAGAGAACAAACACACATTTAACACATATACATGAAGGCACTTAACAGGCATCAAAAATACTCTGTAATTTATTTATGGCATACAGACATGAAGTAGAAAATTAAATGCATCATAATTATGACAATTTTTATACATGTGACATAAATTCAGTGGAATCCACTTTAAGCTGTGCAGATAATTAAAACCCAAAGACACAACCCATAAACAATATCACATTTTTGGCATGTGCCATCATAAACCTAAGAAAAAGAGCCGCTTTCCATTGCATTGTGATTTGGAGGTCTCATTTTCTTATTCTGAAGACACATCTGCCATCAGCTATTTTGTGACTTTGAGCTGAACATTGCCAACAGTTTCTTCCAAGCTGTTTCAAAATGATTAACAAAATCTTCCTGAGATTTTACGGGCCATGCCTTTGAAAGGACGCATATGTCCCTGTTTCCTTCGCAGTAAGTGACAGACGCAAGTGTTTATTTCCAGCTCTAGACAGCTCGCCAAGAAAAGACCATGCCTGCTGTTTGTTCTTCGAAAGTCATAGAAGAAACCCTGCTTAAAATAGCCACCAATCGCACACCATAGAATAGGACCCATAAATTGCGCTCTGGGTCAAATGTCATCAATAAAATTTGTATAGAAGTACATTTAGGTCAAACTAGATCTAGGCACTGCAGCGCTCAGGTGTTTTTTTTTTTTGCGACATGGTGGCGTTGGCAGTATAACAGAATGTTTTTTACTATGGTTAATGAAAGAATCTCTCAGTAATATACTTCTAATGGCTGCAGAATAAAAACATGCATCAGAATTTTTAAAAAAAGATATGTCAGTGTATGCTGTCCAGAAACTACAGTCGCATCTGTTAAAATCAGAGCACAAAAAACATTTTTGGTGGTTAGACTTGACACTGCTAACCATCTCTTTATAACATTACTTTTTAATAATTCCCAGTTGTTTTCAGATACAATTTGGGTATAATGTAATGAAACCAGCTATGTGGGAAGCCATTCACATATCAAGAGATGTTAAACCACTCAGCTGACACAGATGGAACCTAGGTAAGACACCTGTTTATGTGTATAAGGTGTCAGCAGTAGCTCATTTCAGAATGCATTCTCAAAATTAGACCTCAGTGGAAAATAGTAATGGAGTAATCACATCCAAGAACTGATAATTATCATCGAAGTTGTTGTTAAGCAAAGTAGTAATTGCCCCTCTTACAATTCTGATTGTCAGCCTTGAGAAGCTGACTGAAAATACTAACTACACATACGAAATCTCAGTTGGCAATTCTGAAAACCAGGTGTTAACCTGTGATGATAATAATATTCAACTGCATTGAAAGCCACTCCACTGTTCAAATTGTCAGGTAGGAAAGCATTGCTGGCAATGATAAACATCAACATGATTTTGTACAAGGTGATTCAAAAAGTACTGGTAAACTTTTGAAAATCTATTACTCTATCAGTCTGAATGCATAAGGATTCATTCATTATTACTGACATGTAATTAGCACCAAGCTATGGAATAAAATATTTTTTTTCCTATCTTAAGACATATGCTACATACTCATAAGAAATATAGTTACATAATAACAAACATCTGAAAGTGTTCATTTTCTTCTGAGCCATCTCGTACAGTAATCATTAACTGGCTTGCATGATTGGAGCTAATGCTAGTTGAGCTGCCATCTTCAAGTCTGAGATCTGTTTAACTGCCTCATGGCCTGTGCTATATAAACTCTCAAACATGATGAGACAATCACTGGCTATAACCTCACACTCTCGGAATCGCTCTGCATTAAACAACACCTCAGCAACCTTCTGCAGCTCATGAGCATATTCTGTACTCTCACTGCCAAACATCTGCTCCACAAACTGGATACTGGTAAATAGGTGGTCAGCAGCACTGGAGTAGTCACCTAAACATAGACATCAAGTAAAGCTTAAATTCACTCTCATATTAAGTCCAGCTTCAATTTGGCTTAGCTGTATATAAAGTCAACAGTGCAAAATCATGCGCTTACAAGTTACAGTCCACAATGATGTGTGATACATGCTTTCACTGCAAGGACATCTGTTTTACAGTAACCATTCACAATATGTATTACACTAGTCACTGTCTTAGAATTAAACTAAGTTTTCTGATAAGTGACGCAAATAGAGATTTGCCTACATGAGATTCCCAGACCTCCCAACCTTAGAAGGCATGACATGGGGAGAATTTTCAAAAAAACGGGAGATTTCACAAAAAGTGGGGAGATTATTGCGGTATTCACAAAAATGTAGTTTTTAGTTTGAGCTCCTCTTCTTTTGGATCCTTTTTGCAAAAGGAGTCCATGGTGTGTGTCGACTTCTGGGCATCGAAATTCTTCTTGTGAACAACAGTCTGTACATGATTTTCAACACCGTTCATTCCACCGCGATGAACAGTAAAGTCACACGAGCATATTCTGCAGAACGCATGTTTCTCCCCACGCCTGCTCGCCACAATATAAGAAAAGCATCTAGTAAACTTGTCCTGAAATTTGCACTCATACTTAGGTTTCTTTGCAGGTGGCGCCATACTTGCTCACTACAGTTAGATAAGTGTTGACCACTCAGTCTTAGCTAAAGACTGTATGCTACAGTGACTAGTCTACCCCTAGACTAGGCTTGATATGCGTTTTTCTGAATAAAACGGATGTTGACAGCGCTTGCAACGCCAGATTCTTTAGTCATGTCAAATCAAACATAATTTTTAAAAAATTGACAATTGCCGACTAGCAAATGATACAGAACTTGCATTGGACTATGCAAGATGTCTGTTAAGTAAATAAGTTGTTTTCAATTGGATTAAACACAAAACACAAAGGAGAAAGTAGCAAATAAAGTGGTTCCTTGACCTCTGAATTTGGCTATAAAAAAGCCAAAGTGGCCTCTCGGTTGGGTCATATCAAGCTGGTTCCTAAGTACTTGGTGACACATCCAACAATAATCGAAAAGTTGACGATCTGCTAAATGATAGCACTGAGCGCAAGCGCACTCGATACTGAAAGTTTACAGCCGATATAAAACTTAACGAGTATTGCTGGTCTACACCGATGCCAGGCAGCAAAGTGATACATAGAAGGAAGAGAAACAAAAAAGATTTGTGGTCTTCCGTGCCGCGCGAAAACGCTTGGTCGGGCATGGTGATCCGAGGAGTTTTTCGAGGAATACAGGGAGGGCGGGGTTTTAGCCTAAAAACGGGGAGACTCTCCGGAAATCGGGGAGAGTTGGGAGGTCTGGATTCCGTGAGGTAGGGGAAAACACTAACTTTCACTGGTCTGTGACACTGATGAGTTTTTACTAAACACAGATCATGGGACTCAATTTTGGGATATGTGGTCATATCATGTAAACTGTTTAAAAAAAGCTGGCAATCTTGTTCTAGGTACAAATATCTAAATACAAAAAGCTATCCTGCACACTATCATCACATGATTTTCAAGAGATGTCCTGCTTCTTCCCTTATCTCGTAAGGTATGATTGCATGTTCAGCAGAAAAGTCAAGAAGAAACATCTAAATAGCTCTGTATGTCTAAATCCAAAGTTATGTAGTAAATTACAGGTAGGTATGACAAAGTGATATTACAGAACTGCTCTTATCTACTAGATGTATACAGTTCCTATTATACTTGAGCATAATGCAGTTTGATTGAAATATACATAGATTAATTAATTATCAAAAATGATGCTCTTTGGTAATGGAACCCACCCCCTCTTCTTCTTTCCTATGAAGCAGCTTCTAGCAAGACATAAAAGTAATAAAAATGCATATCATGAAAGCTTGAACCAACCTACCTATACTGGCAAAGCACTTGGCTAGTGTGTCCTCTGCTAATGCCAAATCTCTGTGGTCACAATAGAGAAATTTCTTTCTTTCTTCTATGCACTTCTCCAGCTGGCTGATGGCCGCTTGAAAGACGTAACAAAAATATTCTCTTAATATACTGTAAATTCATCTGATGAATTAAACTTCTTATTTACCAGTTTAAGAAACATGTTTTACATGAATATCTATGTATACGTCTGTCCTGTTCCAATTTGCCAATCATCAAAGATGGCCCATGAGATGTTAAACTTGGAACTTCAGAGAAAGCACAAAAAATGGTGGAATACACATTGAATTAAAAAACAAACAAAAACAATGAAATACAAGAACACACCTCCAACTTACTCTCATAGTCCTTGCGTTCCATTAGCTGGAGTGCTTTGTCATATATCTTGGTAGCCTTCTCTGCCCTCTGTCGGAGTCTCATCAATGTGTTGTCATCTACAGATTCCCCACACTCAAGGCAAGACTGGTTATTTAAAACTCCATCACATTTGGGGCACTTGAATGCCTGGAGTGGATGAAACAATAAATGGCGAGTTTCACAATTCAGGTCTTGGCATCAGTTACCAAGTACTTACTTGGTATACAAAAGCATATTTCATGATGTACGCAAAAAAAGTGCAGTTGTGCATGCATCAAGAAACCTGAAAGCTCATTTGGTACTTAACTTATGTCATTATGATCTACAATAATCTTGCACTAAGTGTATTGTTATTCCTGCTATAAAGACAAATACAGTATAAGTTCAGCCACTTAATGATATGATATTCGATACAGGATCAGTGCTGGTAAATTCCAATTTGCAGATGCAGATATCGTTGCAGGAAAAGAGCACTATAAGAGCTATATACTTAATAACCAATGAATTCTCCAAAGACTAATATCAAATGCCTGAACAGATAAAATTATCTTTTAAAAAAGATTAGTAACTTACTCCAGGCTAATTAATGGTCTTAAATTCGCAACAATGCTGAGATGTGAGATGGGTAATTAAACATGACGGTATGAATAAGCCTGTTCTGAAATCAAGCTACCAGCACTGCAGATGTCATTTCTCAATGACCTAAAGAATAACATTTATTTCACCCATTCTCAGATAAAGCTTAAAATAAACTGCAACCATAAAATGTCTGATGATGTGTAAAAACAATTTCCAGCTTACACTAAATCTCTGTTGAGAGACATCACCTTCAAGGCAACGTGGGCACTTGCATTCAAAGTTATACTGGCTTTTCAGCACTTCTTGCCTCCCCTTTCGGCTCATGCGAGAATAATTGGGGCCTGAGGGAAAATGAGAAAATGAAGAAAAAGAGACAGCAGAGTGACAAACAGTACTGAAGCTCTAGGCTCTGTTCATCTCTTTTGCACACAGTCATTAATGGAGCAAAATGAAGCACAGACAAGATTGGTATAACCTGTTTCTAATACAGACTCAGAGAATTTGATGCATACCAAAATGCAGTCTCCCACACAATGAGGAATTTTTAAGTCAAGTCAGCTCATCCTCTCTACCTGAGCAATGTTTCTTGGTGTGTGAAGGTAATCTTAATTCATCAGGAATTTTGAGTTACAAGATATTAAAGACACGAGATGCAGCAAATGATACTGGAGTTTTGTAGAAAGAATACAAGTTCACATAAGGCCTTAAATTCTGGACACTGCAGTTTCTCCCTATTTTACTTTGCCTATTTATTCTTACCATAGCAATTGAATATTTCCTCTCCTTCCTCCACATCCTTTATCGTCCTGATGACTAAAATATCACCTTCAAAACTGAAAAAGACAGAACCAACATCATATACACAAGTCTGACATAATTATGACTATGTCAAGACAAAATGCTACTTCTTTTTTTGCTGAATGTGGCTTTTATAGCTCTTAATGATGGAAGAATACAACACAGATCACAAAAATTCATAGTGGAATCTGAGACATTTCTCAAGATTTATATTTCAACATTAAATTTCAGTAAACCTGAAATTGCCAATAGAATGTCCAGCATGTCCACTTCAATATGACTGCTCAGAGAGTATTCATATTACTTCCACTGTGTATTCTTTGTAAAAAAATTATCCTTGCTACCCAAATAAACCAGGGACAGACTGGAAAATTTAGTTAAAGTATACACTTTATTAGGCTTCCTGGTTTTGTCCATGAATATACAGTCGAGTCCGCTTAGCTCCAATTCGCTGGGACCACCCCAATGAGTTGGAGAAATCAGGATTCGACTAACGATTTCCAAGGCGGGTCAACTGTATGCGAGCGAGCCAGCACACTGGGGAGGTCACGAGGGTAATTCAACAGGGGATGTAACTAAAGATGGCATACTGGGGAAGTATTTTAAATGGGATTATTTCTTTTTCTAAGAAATCGCTCTGAGTAGTAGCTTAATAGATGAAGAGGCCGCCGCTTTTTCCACTTGTTCCCGGTTTGTCAAGATCGTAGAAAGCGTGCTAACGGGAACGCCATATTTCTCAGCTATGACATTCTTCGACATCGCACCTCTGTCGATTTCCTGNCTTGTGGAAATGAGAATAGCCGATTTTTCTCAAGCCTATCATGCTACAAAATTTCGATCACACAGTCACTCTGGACTGTTACAACGCATGGCCATGTCTCTTGTGGCCTGTCATGTGTGCTATGACAGCATGTGTCCACATGGGTACAAAAGTAAAATACATATAAGGCAGATTGAGTCCTACAGTATATAAACTTGCAGCTAATATATAAAACATGCAGCTAATATATAAAACAGACTGAGAAAAAAGCTTAGGTTTATTTTTATTATGCACCTAAACTAAAATAGACTTTAAGAAACAAAGTTTTGGTTTATTTTTCCATAAATACTGTATTCAGCTCTCAGTTGAAGAATGCAGGGATAAAATGATTATCCACCAATGTTCTGGTGCATGTTCACAATTATTTTTCCATGGCCACTGATTACCATTTCAACATCACTTCATGTGAGAAAAGACATGACACAACAACCATTTATTAAATACATCACCTCTGCTCAATATTTCTAAGTTAAAACTGTGAAATGTTATTTTTAAAGGCAAAGTCACTGGAAATACCATGTTTGATTATGCAGTCCTTCAACAGCTTTCATGTCATGCTTGAACTTGTCCTGAAACTATTACCTTTGTTTGGTCTCAGTCCTAGTGCAAATGCAGTGAAGGAATCCTCCAGAGGTAATTCATTCACTTGTTCTTTATTGAAGAAGCCACCATCAATTAGGATAGTCAGCAACAGGTAAGCTGTCTGAGAAGCAAAATCATAAACTGAAATCTCAACTTTGCTTGGCACTTCTCAAGCTGATGTACAAATGCATATGACTGTAAGGCAGTTGACTTAATCTTGTGATGTGGAATCAAAAACAACATTACAGTCAATATATCATCAGCAATATAAGTGGAATGGTGATACTGTTTGTTGCATGTGCCTGCATGAATATAAGCTTCAAATTTATTTCACCAGTGGCCAAGGCTGTGGAAATGAACACATGCTTGTAGCCAGCAAATGTAGGGCAACTATATAACACACTGCACTTGCACACATAGAGTTTGAAATTTGTGTACAAAATGTGTCTTATCAAAACAGGCTTTCCCATTGAGGCATCAATTGCTGAGGTGTCAAACACTGGGAGATGAACTGCTAGGCTTCAAAACAAACATACTTTGATATACCTTTGCAATATTTTTTATTATCATCTATATACTCCGAACTAATAGTTCTTAACTGCACTGAAATTTCACCTTTTCAACTCCACAGTGCTGTTCCTTGACAACTCTCCTATAAATATCAAGCACACTGCAATCAAGATTCTACTAAACATCTGCTAACCTCAGTCACATTGTTCTCGAATAACCACTTTAATATCCCTTAAACTGGGCATCCTTAGCAGTGACATTGTGCATACTCATTAAAATACAAATACACGAAACCAAATGTCTCTGATGATTACTCTACAAGAACTGTGTGAAACACTGTATGTGTGCATTGTGAAGAACAGAATTTACTGATGAGAACTATTATGTTAATCCTTGGTTGTTTGCAATATCAGAGGCTGGTATGCCATGATCCAAATGAACAGTCAATTTCACAATTGTATACCTTACCATAGAATACTGAAGTAAGTCTTGAATGTCAGTATCTTGCTCATGTAAGATCAGATCGTACACTGTCAGATAACTTCTGTCAAATTTCCCCTCTGAGTTAATGCCTCCAGCAGCAGGATCAGCAGATTGTCTGTACTTGGACTCATTCTTGACAAAATCTGAAAGAGACAAAAAGTGAAGGACATTCTTTGCTGTAACCAATTAGAAAAATACTTATGTCAGTCTGGTATTTTGGTACGATCAGTTTGGACAAGAATATTAAAGACAGAAATCTATTATATAGTAGAAGTATTTGAGATCATTAGCCTAGATTAAAGGCATCTATTAAAACTGAAGCTTGCAACTGACAAGGCTCAATATTTACCAGATGCACTGCTACTCTGCGCTCATTTGACATTTGTCTAAGTTTCAAAGAAATTTAAGGGATAGTATTTTCATCTGCATATTGTTTTTCTCAGTAAACAGATAATCATTTTGCTATATAGAATATTTTTACAGATTTCTTGTGCTGTGCCTCTAGTTTTTATAGAATACACCAACTTAGGCATGCAAGCTAAACTGAGTTGAGATTACCCAGTTGCAGGCCATGTGTCTTGCACGATAAAGTTAATCAGGTTTATCATTGGTGAAGATGTCCATAAAGCCTGAAAGAGACGAAATCACTTACCTAACAGGAAGTCCTTTTTTGCAGTTAAAATGATGCGCAGCGCCAGATGAGCTATACCAACCTGTAATGGAAATGATTTGAACCTCAGACAATATGTACAGAACACACTGCATGATGAAGCTCCTGCATAACAGTTTAGTTGGAGACTTTAAGCAAAATGAATAGACTAAACAGCTGTGCATGTGGGTGCATGCAAATATCAGCACTAAGCAGGCATTATTATATTTTTCCTGTCTATGCTCTTTTGTAAGGAATAAGTCTGTGTGAAGTTAATTGTGTGGCTTATACCTAGAAAAGATTTAAAAGTTGAATTAACAGAATTACAACATCTTTTCCGAACTGATCTCTTTCCATACATACAAGAATACTTTGTGGTGATGCAGCAGTTGGATACCTACCGAATGAAGTAGATCCAAGTAGTGACATTCTATCCTATGATAAGCTGACCATGCACTGTCACGACATGTCTCATTGCAAAACTTAACTGTTGTACATTGCTTGCACCTGGTGGTGGAGAAAATAAACAATACTGGAAAACTCAAAAACATCTTTTAAAATTCCACTGTTCGGTTCTTACCATGAAATACCCTATTTATCACGTCTACAAATGCCATGAGATTCTCACATTGTTTTATCTCTTTATTCTGCCCCTGAGTTCATATGCTGTAAGATGTCATTTGAAAAATGATGGATGACTGTAATATCACTCTTCCTCTTAGTGCCCTAATCATCTAGGATGTCAGTTCAATAATTTTATAATGACACACTTCTCCCTCCATATGATAGACATTTTCAGACTGCCCAAATACCTAATCTGGCAAAAACAAATTCTAGTAAGTACAAAAATTTCTTGCATAAAATGCACAGGATATGTGGGCAACTTAATTTCAAATATTTGTGACTTTGAAATTATCTGAAGTTTGTTGAGTGACTTTAAAGCACTTTGGAGACTGCGACTCATCTTATCACAGCTGACATGATTTATCAGAGTGTAAATTATATTTAGGAAAAAATGTACTTAGGAACTTAGCCAAAACAAAACCATTATATTAAAAAAAAATCAGGTTTGATGGAGAGTGCGATGTTTCTCTTCTCGCTTCAATTTGCTGCACAAGTTATTTTCATTTCTTTAAATCATTTGACTTTGCTCTTGTGTACTCCCAGACTTGGAACAGTTTCTCATTGTGTCCATTTTTGTGCGCCCTTTCTTTAGATCCAGCATAACCCAAAGATGTCAGAATACCATACCCTATAGGTGTGAGAGGTAGAAGAGAGAAGCAGTGATGACAATGCTCCTCGTAATTATCTGGCAGCAAGACAGCGGCATATGGACGCTCAACAATAATTGTAGATTTCTTTGGTATTCTCTGCTTTCCCTGAAACAATGAAATTTTCAACATTAATTTCAGATAGAAGTGATCCATGCATATTTGTTTCAAATTCGCTATCACATAATCTCCCATGTCTGAATTGCCAAGGCAGTCTGTAACTTATTAATAATTTTGAACTATCAGAAATTTAGCATTACTCATTCACAATGTTAGTTTCATGGACTGTACATCTTGTTCTTACAAAATTTATTCTTTACAGAAATATCACTCTATATAACTGCTTCAGCAAGAGCTAGGAATATAAACTCTCTGTAGCATTACAACTCAAATATAATATGCATTCGTTACCAAGAAATTACTGTTTCATTATGAAGTTTACACTTAATATGTACATGAATATAACACATATTTTGTGTGGAACTACATCATTGAATGATTACACATTTCTCACCAGTATATGCCTTCCTTTTTCCAACGTATAAGCCAGGGAAATGGCACTGCTGGCTTGAGCTATGATTGGATGGGCCCCAAAAGAAACAGTTGGCACTGGCCTTGCTTTCTCCTCTATATGAGTCTCTACTGGATCTTTTCTGTGCAAGAGATTGTTAGTCTATATTTGATATTTAATACCTGGCCTTAATAATTATTTGCAAATAAACTCCTTTTCCTATCCTTAAAACTGTTTACAACCTAGTTCAAATGCAACAGTGCAACAAGAAGTATAATGAACTGAGTATAGAAGACTCAGACAAAAAAAACTATTCCTTAAGCCCTCATGAACTATTTACTTTTGCTGGGCTGGAGTGATTATTTGCATTCTCAAATGTCAGCTTCCAGTCCTGTGCCTTGTAAAAGATATTGTTGCTTAATTTCAAACCAATGTGACATAAGGGTGATGGGGCACAGTTCTGATTGTTTTTATTGGCCTGACTCTTACTGACAGTGAGATAACCAATGTAAAAATTCTTAGTTTTGCTGTCATCATGCCCATACTTTTCATGAAAAGTGAGGTAGTTGCAGTTTCATGTTGTTAAAAAAGCTACAAGAAATTAATAGAGGTACAGTGGAACCCGCTTAAGCGGGACGGCTTAGGCGGACTATCCATTATAAAGTGATTTCTTAGCTAGTTTGTGCGCTTTATTCGAGTTAAAGGATATCATTACTTGTTGCTAGTGAGGTGTGACAACGGAGTCAGATTTAAATTGTATCTGTACTGTTTAAAATATACTTATTGCAGTCTAACTGCATTTTCAGTAGACTTGCAGAGCATATTATTGGTCATTCTTTGCCGGGAACGGGATTTTTGGTTGGCTTCAAAGAAGCACCTAAGCCTTCTCACCACTCTCCTTTGAAAATTAAAAAACAATTTCTTTTAAAGACCGGGACATGTCTACATCAGAGAGAAAGAAATAATACATGTTAAAATAAAACTGGAGAGAATATGAAAGGTCTAACATCTCTGAAGTTGAGATGTTCGCCGCCCCCATTCAAGTGATCAAAAATAATTTAGGATCAAATTTACATGATCGTAAACACCAGCAAAGATAAGCATCACACTTCTCGCTCCACATCTGGCCAGAACGCGACGCGAGCGGCGTGTGTAAAAAAAAGCCTTTACCCAACACGAATGATGGTCATGCCTTTGTCAACGACACCCTGGCTGAGTGTTGTGCAATAGCGCAGATAAGGTTCGTAAGTGTCAATCACTGCCTAAGCTGAAGAAAGGATAAAGTGTGGCTGACAGGGGGCGGGGCTTACTTAATCCTGATCCATTAATGCTTGCGCGGGTTAAATGACCAGCGGCTAGGATGTCCGCTCTGATTCGTCCATGCGTGCGCAGAAGGGTCAACTGCCTGACAGGAGGCTATGGGGAGGCAGTGTTAATCACTTCTCACGTAACGTAAAGGGGGGTAATCAGGGCCGTCGGTACAAGCTTCTTTGTAGCTCTCAGGTTTTCAGCTGATGGACAAAGGTAAACAAGCACTAAGACACAGTACGATAGTGACAATTTGCAGCATTCCTGTCAAGAACAGCGTGTATATTACGGAAATCTGGCTCCAAGTCATCTCGCTTAAGCGGGTTGCCGTCCCGCTCACATGTATAGGTTTAAATAGCAAAAATTCTGTTCCCCTGGCATTCCTCTCACTTAAACGGGCGTCCCGCTCACGCGTGCCCCGCTTAAGCGGGTTCCACTGTATTGCAAAACACAACACAATGCCACTGAACTGATCTGGGTCACAAACAATAGGAAGTCCTTTGTTATTTCATAAGCACACATTTATTCATATATTGCGGTATTCATCAAACTTACATGTCATTTTTCTGGGCTTCTACTGCTTTCACAGCTTTCCTGAATGGACCTGAAAAAAAACAAAACGATGAAAACAATTTCATCAAGGATATATTATGACATCTGATTTTTCATATGTGTGCTCTAACTACCAACTTGGCAGATAACATATTTTTAAGATAACAAATCTTAATACTTTTTATCCATGTGGCATCAAGAAAACAAGCAACTTTACATCCTCATTCTAAAAAAAAAAAAATACAAAGTGTAGCACTAGTTTGCTCTGTGATACCAGTGCTGATTGGTGATATCTGACCCCGCAGAATTTTGCATTGCTTGCGGCCGCAAATTTCCCATTTTCTGCACTGCGGCCGCAAAATTCATGATTTTCCGCAAAATGTTGCAAAAACTGTAAAATCCGCATGAAAAAGGCATGGCAGGGAAATATTATGTTTTACCAATGAAAATAGCGCATACTTTTAAAACCGTTAAAGTAAATGACAGTGATTTCCCTTTGCTTCACGCGTCTTCCGTTCACTGCCGTTCAGTTTGCGTAGCTCTACACCGCAGGACGAGCACGTTGAGTGTTTGATTTCACTCTGCGCTGCTGAAAATATTTAGGACCTGATGCTGTAACGCAGATTTCAACATCAGCATCGGACATTGTGCAGTTCTGGAATTCCATCCAGAAGACTGTGCCATCGCTTGCAAGATGTGCAAAGCGATACAGTGAACCTCGGATCTAACAGCCGTTTAAAGCCTAGGTCTCATTGAACACAAGGTCTCTGCAAGTCATGTGAAAACTGATCTCTATCTTTAGCGAGAACCTTCAGCTAAAAGAGTGCTTAACTTTGCACTTCAAAAATATCGCTGGTTGCTATCCTTGACTCCAGACACCATCGGCATGACAACATCGCGAGCTGATACATCTACCGGTTTATTTTTTTTTTTAAATGTAAACAAAGCAGTGTAAATGTTGAGAAACGAATGGTTTCAATCACTGTCTCTGAGTCTGTGATTAAAATTTCGCTTAGCGCAATGATTAGTTCAAACAAAAGGCTTGGCAAACCATCAGCTAAGCATATTTATTATTATTATTATTATTCCATCGTTCCATTGTCCATTCCCCTCCCTTCCCCTCGCCCCTTGCATTGCAGAGACTTCAAACTCCCCTCCACTGATCGCTCAGATGGTCCTATCTCTTTCCCCCATCCCCTCCCTCCCTACTCCACTCCTTCGCACACGCAACTACTGTATTACTAGTAATACCGGTAACCTTTCATGTTGACTCAGTCTGTAAGTTGTAGAATGTTGGTAGCAGTTGTTATGTAAACCTTCAGGAGTTGCTCGCTGCGGACGGTTTTATTGTGGGTGAAAAGGGTGTGGGAAGGGGGAAAAAACGGGGATTTTCATTTCCCTCATTGAATTCGAGGTCTCGCTGAATCCGAGCTTGTTGACGAGGTTCACTATCTGTATGCTCGCAACAGTCACTTCGGCCGACGTAGTGAGGAGCTTCTCCCTCTACCACCTGGTTCTTTCACAGAGGAGGAGAAGCCTTAGTGAAGACACCCTTCGGTGCCTCTTTTTTTTTTTTTTTTTTTTNCAACTTGGATGGAAATACTTTTTTTTTTTTTATTAAAGGAAATAATGGATTTGTTTTATTGAGTTTTGAAGGATGTTGTGCGCATGTGAGGTCTTACGTTCTTAAAATAAAGTTTACAATTGACTTTTTAATAATAGGTAGCTGTGGGGAGGGAAAAAAACAAATGCAAAGTTTTTGCAAAATTTATCTTTTTAGGGTTGCAAAATTTACCTTTTTGGTTGCAAAATTTTGATTTTTTTTCTTGCAAAATTCCGCGGGGACAGTGATATATATATGGATACAAAGAATGGTAAGTTGCCTGTGCTGAGTGACAATATGTGGATCAAATATGTTAAACAGACATCCAGTTCACATGAGTACGCATTTAGTGCATTAAACTGTGGCATCTGCAAAGTAAAAAATTATGTTTTACAATTCCATACCTTAAAATAACATTAGTCATAGCTTAAATGATGCATAATGAAGAAATCTGAATACTTAATCTACAGCAAGTGGGGTGGTGAAGCTGATCTACTGAACGCGAATTTTGCTTGGAGATCCTAAGAAGAACAGAGCACGCAACCAAGACCTGATGAAATGATAGAGTTTGATTCTCCAGGATAGTGAGAGCACCAATCCCTGTAAACTAACTATTCTCTGTTACTGCCTCCCTGTGTTTGTTGCTACTGACCACTTCAATCAGGCACAGATATGCCAGCCAGCACCTTTCTTGGTTGGGCAGGGAGGGTCAAGTTAAACTGATGGCCACATTCTGCACAGATAGTAAAAAGGGTATCCAGAATTGACTCCTGGTCCATGAGGGTTAATTTTTTTTTAAAAAGTCTGCCAATGTTACAGAGGCAACTCTGTGTGATCTCAGAATCTTCCAACTAATAGTAGCGTACTGTGTGCTCTTTGTAAACCTAAAGTACTGAGTTTTATGTTTCAAATATTCCAGTGAAATGCACAGACAGACAGCCCAATAAGTCCAAGTCAAATAAATAAATGATGACAGACAATGCAGGCTCAAATAAAGTGCTTTCCTAAAGGGGATGTTAGCATGACTGTGACGGTGACATTGTCATCTAAAAGAACAAAAAATTACCATCTTCTTGGACTTGTGGAGAGTCGCTCTTATCAGTGCTGAGTGATTCAATCATAACCTGGAGATCTGTTACAAAAATACAAACCCAAAAGTGTGAGAATGGCAATGTTACAAATTCATATGGCAAAATTACACATTCATTTCTACCCATATTTTAAGTGGGTTTAAATTCAAACAGCATATTTAATGGCTCATATTGTGCCACATATACATACAATGTATACATTCATTATTTTTAACTAAAAGACATGCACAACCATCTCACTAGCACATGCTAATTCCACTCCAGTTTCTAAATCACTTATTTAATAATCACGAACTTTCCAGATCCCCCTTTCTTTTCACTCAAAAGTAGCTTTCAAAGTCATACTTACAGTTTTCTGCTTCCTCTTTCTTGCCAAGCTTGACCAATGCCTGAATCTTCCTTAAAAGGAGTTTGCGGAAGTTATCAGATGAAAAATGAAGTTGTAGGGCTCTGTCAGTGTCAATGAGGCATTCCTGGAAAGAGTTACAGGTCTAGATCAGTGACACCATGGTAACATCTGAGCATCATGGCAGAAAATTTGAACAATCTCATTTCAAACAAAACTTCCAATTTTCTCTTTCAAAGCCATTGCACTTTTTTTGCCCGAACACCTTAGAAAATGCCTGTTTCACATTAAAAAGATCTCTTACTACAGTCTGATATAACAAAGTACAAGAGGAAAGAAATTCAAAGGCTTTGTGAACCTAGCCTTTGAACTCTACACTGTGATACCAAATTCCTCCTTGTCAAACATCTGAAATGTACTGCAAAAGTGCAAGCATCAAGACCCTGAAAATTTGGCTTAACATGTTTTTTTTGCTAATGAAATATATCATAATACTGTATGTTTGAGACCAACTTCACATGTGCTGGATCAGTAAAGCATAAACTTTAAATCTTAAACCATAAAAGTGGATAAATTAAATAATAAAGCACTGAAATACTGCAAAGTAAATACATGTACTCTACTAAATGGCCATAAACTCTAGATTGGTTTCAAGATGCACCAAGTGATGACTAAATAAATCAATGTCAACATCTTCTTTTGTGATCATTTTACAGAAGCCACTTACAACCCCATGCAACACAAAGAATTAACATTTAACAGTCAAACCTGGAAATGGTTCATGTGAAAGAGAGCTGCTGATCTGTTGCCAAAACTAATTGCCAAGTCATTTCCTGTTGTCATTGGAGAATTCAGACAACTCTGTTCCAGGATTAAAACAAGTAAATAAATCCACACATGGGTCTGAATGATTACATCAGGGGGGAGGGGGGAAGAGGAGGAGAGTGGGATGGGGGAAGGGGGAATGGGGAAGGGAAATGCAAAATTTACCTATCAGAAATAGTCAAGACACTGTACATTTGTAATATAGTGTCACTCTCAGGAATGACCGTAAAGAGAGAATAAACAGAATCAAATATATATATCATAAATACAGCATTTATTTTCAACATTTCAGGTCAACATTGTGAGCCCATTTCAGAAAAATGTCCATTCAAATATGCAGTCAGCACTTTGTCTCAAGGGGAGATATGGCCCTTTCCAACAGGTTCTAATGAAGCAAGCATTGAACAAGTTACAAGTGCATTTAATTGGATTTTCTCTGCAGAGTTGCATACCAAAGTGCTGAATGGTGTCTAGACAAAAAGTTCAGAGAAGTCCATGTAGGAACATGCACAGAGACATAGGTGAAATCTGGTGTCACGCAAAAGTCCTATCCAAAGGAACAAGTTCATCACCTTTTCAGCACCTTTCAGCACTTGATTGTGCAATCTGCATAAAAGTCCTAATGCACTTATGGTGTGAGTTGCACATGTTTTGTGCATGACAACCTGTGGGAAAGCTGTGTCTTTCCTCAAGATTTTTTTCATAGTCTTCCCATTCAAAATCAGGCTATTTGATTAAATCACTCTTTCAGGTCCTCAGTGCAATGCTTTCTCTTTTATTTATTTCTTTTAACACAAATTTTTTTCAGCTGGATCAGGTGTTTTTATTACCATGCCATGATGGATGGAATGGCCACAAATGTCCACTGTATAGTCGAACGTGTTCATAATGACAAAAGTAAAAGAGCACATAATGACCATTAGAAACAGGTAATCAAAATGAATGCAGGAATGCCGAATGGATTTGACACAAGAGCCTAACTTTCCAGTTCTGGATTCCACAGACTGCAGAACATGCTTCTTGCTTCATGATCCTGTTGTCTTGTTGGTCTTGTTTCAGAACCACAAACAAAAAGCAAAATAATACTTCCTGTTAATATCCCGAAAATTGTGCCCTGAAGCCTGATTCCTCCATTCAAGTCTAAACAATATCTCCAAAATTCTTATCCAGTACTTTGAAAATAAAGGCAAAAGGGGAAAAAGTACTCTTCCTTGTACTGAATAGAGTCTCCATTGTTACTACGATTAGCGTGAGAGTGGATAATTAGCAATTGCGATAAAGTCGAGACTTTGTTTAAGGGTATCTTCGTCCACTGCTCAAACAACAGATTTGGTGAAAATTGCGATCCTTAATACTTCAATTCATCTGCTGTCACTTCAAGGCCACAATCAGAAGTTTCAGACCAGTTTTTGACAGTAAACACAATCAAGCACAAACAGGAAGTGTGTGCACACAAGTCTATTTCTGGTTCTCATCCCTTGTAAATGGCCAGTGTCCTTTTCTACTTTCATCCATATTAATAATTAATATGACCCCGACGCCTGGTAAGGTAGTGGGAATTATTGGCTGACCAAATGGCCTGTTGGTCGGTAATTCTGGCACAAGCCCTAATCTTTCAAACGGCCAAAATAGCCAGAATCTGGCTTTAGCTGGAAAATTAGCATTAATGTGACATTACACATCAACGATAAGATAACAGCATGCATGTAAGATTGTCTGTAACTGATTGTTGGCCATCACACACAGCAATTCATCAGGCCAGCTTTTATTACTAATGGTAAACATTAGCCTAGCCATACTCTCACCTCAGTATAAGCATCAATGGCTTCACGATATCTCTTTTGCTTGAAAAAGGTATTCCCTTTATTCTTCCACACTTGTGCTACCTGTGAGGATTTACCATGTCTCTTTTTGCAGGTTCTGAAATACTTTGGCAGCCACTGAACTTGTCTAGAAAAGAGTAAAACAAAAGCACATCTTGTTATAGCTGGCATTCTAGCTAGTGAAATCAATCATGAGGGGAGGTGTGTGAAAAATCTTGTTTCAGGGAATCCATCCTGAAATTACACAGTCTGATTAGCTTTGGCCTACAACTGAGTCAGCTTACTCCCTCCCCTGTATTTTCCCTTTCTGCTTTCAACTATATCAGTTTCTTCCAATCACTTAACCACAAACATCTTAAAACAAAAATTAAACGATAATGTTCCCTTTTATAGAGGCTGGGGGCAATTAACAGCACATTTTCCTTATTTTGTACTGTTAGCCTATACTAAAATGGTCACATATCTATGGCATAACAGCACCTTTAAACTATATGTTATGCCAAAAGATCATTATAGTTCTCAAGTATGATGACAGAAACTGTTTAAACAATTGAGGTTCATATTATCCTGATGCCCAATTTTGATCTACACTCTACAGAGGGCAGGTAGTGAGATTTCCTCCAGCATGACAGCAACAGCCTGCAGGACTAAAATAAAACTCTACAAAACTGTTGCATCTTTCTCATTCTATTCTACATATAACTAATAGTAATATAAGTGATGTTACATTAGGCCATTAGCATATCAATATCATCATCAGATATCATTCTCATTATGAGTAATCAAATATTTTACATGCAGCTGCATGGTGGGACACAGCTGTGTAGAGTGTAAAGGACTCCTCATAAGATTATTATTGTATTGCCTGTCTTTGCTAAGGGTTATTTATCTTAGAATGAATTCCTTTGTTCTATGAAATGTAGACTTGAAACTCTCTAATTCAGAGAGTAAAGCAATAGACAGAAAATCTTCAGATTTGCATTAAAGTTCCATCAGTAGCCTAGCCCGGCATTGTCGAAGGACAGCGCCGCAACGATCATGATACAGTTCATATAGTCATAGACAGGTCATGGACTATATTGATATATCGACTAAATAGGTGCTGTTGTTAGAGAAAGCTGCCTAGCCCCATCTACGAAGTATCTGTTGATACTGCGGGTTTGAAGCATCGGTTGCTGGTGGTGACACCAAACACAAGAAAAAGTCAACAAACACCAGGACTCATGATGTGATCAATCAAGGCAATGGAACAGGTCCAGGAAAACCTCCCAATCGGGCAGTTACTGCTCCATTGGGAAGTAACTGCTCGATCGAGCAGTTGTCTGACTTCCCATTCGAGCAATTGCGCACATCTGACAAGACGAACACGAACACTACACACTCAGAGCTCTGCTCAACGATATGATAAGTTGAAGTATGGCTTATAACTAATTTCGAAAGTATAAAACTAGGCTAATTCTGTCAAAATAATAATTTGTTTGAAATAAACATGATTTTTTAATAAGGCCATACTTGGTGCATAAGGGCATTTCACTTAGATCGGTAAAATGACATCCTAGCTCGCTTAAACTGTGATGAAGTTGTCTCTGTTTACAATGACCGCCATATTGAAGTGACAAGCATTACCCAGTGTCCTTAGCAAACTCAGGATACCCCAGTACCAATAAATTTCAGCGTTTCAAGCACTGCCAAGGATGCTAAAGGGAATTCCCCGGAATAACCATTGTATGGAAACCCGGCGGATCACGTTTTATTCTTATAGCGATTTCCTTTCATGACTTGATCCTTCAACTGAGAATCAATTTTTGATGGCTGGTATTCGGAAAAGTATCTGGTGGATTTTGTTCAAATATTTCATCTCTGCAATATTCAAATTTCGCTGATTTTGCATTTGTCATAAGCCCATATTGACTTTTTTAAAATTTTTTTGAGAAAATTCAATTCTTAGTTGAAATATGGGTGTTTTCTTCCAAACTTTTCAACATCAAAGGTCAATTTTCTGCTACCAGGCTTCCTTTGGCTTAAAAAAACAGAAAATTGATAGACTTTTCCTCATTGAAATGCAGTAACTTTATTTATGGACGATGTTTTGGAGTTAAATGTTTCTTATAGTCATACCATGGATGATTTACTGTTTATTTTGACAAATAGCATAT
>JAWQUT010000170.1:69550-80202 GCA_033807755.1 Ellobium chinense
CCCGAATGGAAGTGTATTAATGATTAATAAAATACATCTGTTGCATAACGACTACAAGGTGCCTCTATTCCCAGCCTGCCCTAGGTAAAGATCGCACGGCCTCCACTTGTCATTCTTTTGATATTATTGTGCCATTGCTGAAGTCTGCCAAAAGTCATCAACAAAAATAACTAGACTATAATGATTTTCCAGCTGGACATCTCCTGCCTGTTTCCACCACCCAGATACGAACTTCACGACTTTAAGATTCTCTATAAGTATCGGCAGAACTTCAAGCTGACAGCACCGTGCTTGCGTATCCAGGGCCTTACTATACATGTTTGTAAGCGGGAGTTGCAACAGAATTCATACTTTGTTTGCAGTATTTGCATCTGAATTCAGTTCGTACAGTATTTTGGCGTCATAGTTCCTAACAAGATCAGGAAATTATTTGACCTTCGGCATGGTCTGCAAATATGGTTGCAGTATGTTTCCAAGTTTAATAACTGACGTCCACCTCAACGTCCAAGTTATATTTTAGATCAAAGGCCATTTCTGTTCTGTACTAGACTCAACAGGCGGAATCATCAATTCTCTCAAAACATGTTTGCTTTCAGAATTGGAATGTACTTCCAGGCTTATGCATCGGGACGCATTAATCCCTCACCAGATCAGATATCTACCTGACCTTTGACCCGGGGTTGCAAATATAGCCGTATTTGTTTTAAAGTCCAGCTACATTTCCGATTCCCACGTTCTCTCCGAGCATTTACGCAATTATACGAATACAGGAAACTCCCTTACTTGGAGAGTTAGGCAAAAGAGGATCTTCAGAAGAAAATACCCCTGTCTAACAAGTGTTTCGGCCTTTTGACTCCTTGACACTCTTAAGAGCTTGGTCACACTAAGTCTTGCCTCCAAAGTGTCCAATAATGTCTCCAGGCATTTACACTTATACAAGTACATGCACAATGAAGTGAACATAACAGAATCGTCAGTAGTCATAATGTAAGCTAATATATACAGGTCACGTCCTCACTCTCACTGATCGGTATCATACTCTTCCTCCGGACCTGCTCATATTCATGAGGATTGTAGAAGTGAAGATACTCATTCTCCAAGTCCTCGTTTTCTTCCTCAACGAAACCATCACTGTCTGCTTCAGATATATTGTCACCTTCCTCTCCATTTCCGACAGCCTCGTTGTCTCCGGGCACGCTGGCCGCGGTCACATCATCCTTGTTACTGTTCTTGGACTTCCTGAAACCTTTGAATCCCAAGCTCTTTTTTTTACCATTTTTACAACTAGGTTTACTCTTTGATCCAGATGCTGATAAATTGGAGTCTGACTGATTACGTCTCAAAGTTTTGTTAATTACAACCGACGTGTCGTTAGCACTACCATTACGAATGTCCTGGGTGTAGGATGCGGGCCTCTGTGATTTTGATTTGTGTCGTCGATATGACACTGACATTTCGATTTTCGTCGCCTTACTCTTTGGACCCACCGTAAATGTTGCCTTGCGTCCATTTTGAAGCGTGCCGTCGTCGGGTACAAAGCCTGAGTTCTCTTCACCAACGGAGGACAAAGACTTCTGACTTTCCGACGGCGGCGTGTACCCAAGAGTATATTCTTTGCGACGAGGGTGCAAAATGTCACTCAAGCTTCGGATAAACTTCTTCCTTTTCTGTCTAATGTTTGAAAGATTTTCATCACACACAAAAACATCATCATCTCCTTGTACATATGTTCCATTAACGGATGTTCCATTGCGAAACGTTGCCATAACCGTTTGGTAAACTTTTTCCTTTTCCATCACAATCTCACCATCTTCATTGTCGTCCTCAGGAATGCTTTCAAATGTCGGGGAAAGATTTTCCGAGACAGGTCTTCGCTTGTCATTGGAGCCCATATTGGCTCGGCCCTGTTCTCGGCGCATTTTAACTTTAACAGCACCTCCCCTTCTCGAGTCGACGAGATGGCCGTCGGAGAAAGAATAAGACAGACCAGATGGGCGGCCGCTGAAGTCAGGGCCGGAGTTGGTGATGTCCTCCAGCGGAGGTCGCGTGTGATATAAAGAGGTAACCCTGGACTTTTGGAGATGCTCCAGGCTCATGACTTTGCTCACCTCGAGAGTTATACCCTCTTCGCTTCTCTTCCAGCTTTGTTGTGCCTCTTTTATAATGTCGGCAAGCTCAACGGGATCAAACGAAAGCCGATCCTGCAGAGAGACAAAAATATGCGTATTGGATGGTGGCGATTAAAATAAGACTTACTTTATAACCGGGTCAGTATCTAAATAATTTGAGAAGTAATCAAGCCACATGACTGTTTGAGAAAGAAGTACATTACCTGTAATATTTTTTAATGTTCGTCACTATTTGCGACCTGTTATTGGTGCCACTTTCTCCTGGAAAGCGATTTCGCTCGTACACAAAGCGTTAAAATATGCCCCTTTCAAAATTGTACAGTGCTTGCAGTTTATTTGCCATGACATTAATTTCAAAAAAAAAATATATATATATATACAGTGTATATATCACCAGAGATGCTGTATAACATTAACTTAAATAATACACAGTTTGATCTTCTGCCTGGTGTGTCTGAAAGATCTACACATAATCCCCGAGTCCTATACATCTGGACCCCTTCCCCGCGACCGCCCCCCTCCCGCCCCAAAAAAAACCAAAAACCAAAGTTTAAAAACTGCCATGATTCAAATCTTTGCATTTCAAATTTCGCACACAATAGGAAACAGATTATCAGCCCATACCGAAAAGCTTAAAATTTCTCTGAGAATGTTACAGCTGAAAATTTAAGAACGCATGTCAACCATCAACTTGCCCGGTCTGCGTCTAACCCATTGGCCGCGACACTTTTTTTTTGTTTTGAACCTAGTCTTGATTTTTTGGGTGGCTACAACAAAATTATTAGTGCATGTCTATGGCGCATTTATCTTCGGGAAATGTTGCATGATTGTAATGCGAAGTAGAATGTACAGATGAAATACCTGCACAGAAGACAAAGATGACACGCTGTTTCGATTGGAAGTCATCGATTCCGTTGCACTTTCGCCTCTGAACAGTCCGTCTGGTGAATCTTCTTCGGCCGTAGATGTCGGGCTTTGGCGTAGAGCAAGCTTTTCCTTAACCTTATAAAGTAAGCAGTATATAATAAGTTAGTTGGTTGGTTGGTTGGTTGGTTGGTTGGTTGGTTGGTTCGTTGGTTGGTTGGTTCGTTGGTTGGGAGATTGAGTGCCTGGCTGGTTGGCTGGCTGGATGGTTGGTTGATTGGTTGGTTGGTTGGTTGGTTGGTTGGTTGGTTATTCAAAAGATCAGTTCTTAGAGTTGTGAGTAGGGAGCATTCCATTATGAAAACTAAACTGGCCAACCACTGATCACTAGGACAAACTACAGATCAGTTTGTTGATCGTTACTTCGATGGTTAATTATTTGATTTGTTGATTGATTGGTTATTTAGCTGAAGAGTGCTGAGGATGATTAACCAGTTGACTAGAACTCGCTGTACTTTCCAGTCAGTAGTCAAACCAGTCACTATTTACACATTTGATCGGTCTGTCATTCGTCTTTGTCAAGAGCAATCTCAAAGCTAAAACAGATGATTTTGATAATCCCAAGTCGTAGCCCAGCCATACCTTAGTCTTGAGTTCCACATAGATGTAGAGCACAGTGCCCAGCCCTGCACAGGCCATACAGAAGATGAGCTTCGTGGACACACAGAAGAAGGAGGCGTTCAGAAAAGTCACCGTGTAACCAACACTGCGCCAGGCATGGAAGTTGGCAAAGGCTGGTTCTTTCTGAGCTGGATACAGCATGGCAATTAACGCTGAAACGGTCAAAAGGGAGACAACATTAGTTCATTTTGTTTGGCTACTTCAAAGTTACTTCTTTATTTTCTAGATTATTTATTTATCTCCTAGGTTATTAAGTAATTAATAATTCTGTGTTATTTATTTATTTATTTATTTATTTATTTATTTATTTATTTATTTATTTATTTATTCATTATTTTTTAAAAATTTATTTACGTATTTATTTATTTAATTAAATATTCATTCATTCATTCATTCATTTGTTCATTCATTTACTTGAGAAAGCAACAGTTCTGGGCCACATTTTTAAAAAGTTGAAATAAAAAAATAATCAGCATCAAATTAACATCGGGAGCAATGTTCATGGAGTCTAACAGTGACTGTCTGACTAACCGCTAGGAGACCGTCATAGACAGAGCGTGGAAAATCCAAGGGTGGCGTCAGCTACAGTGTACTACTAAAAGTGGTGAACTCACAATTGGCTTGTGCCCAAAGAATACTTTCAGCAACACCCCACACCATGGGAATGACGAAGATGATCCATTCATCTCCATACACTGGCGACCAGTAGTAGAGGATGATCAGAAGGATCATGTGGGTGGTCATGGAGATCATCAGAAGCAAGAAGCGGCCAGCGATCTTGCTAAGCCGCGTAAACACGAATACAAAGATTGGAGTTGTCGCCCCGTAAGCCGCCATGACGTAACCCACCATGTGGATGCCGATTGGACAAGCGACATAAGCCTGAATTACGGAGCAAGTGAAAGAAGAAACATAAAATTAATTAAAACTAGATCTTGTTCTAGATACAAAATGTTTGAAAATGGCGTGCATGGATTTATCAGTGATGATATTTTGATCACCTCAGTAAATGAAAAAGCAAAACTAATGCAAAAAAAAAAAAATGCTGTGTTCTTGTGATGTTAAGTGAAATTACAATTATGTAGTCTATCTTCTAGCGTTTCGGTCTTATACCCAAGAAGTTTGTAAATTAATTTATGGCAAATTTTATAGTCTTGTCAATGACGGGATATTAATGAGTAATGCATTAAGGGAGGCTATTCCAGGTTAAAATAATAACCCTGAGAATTTAAAATCTGGCTTTAAAATGGGGTTTTTCTTTACTGTGGTGGTAAACCGTGATAAACCGTGATGGTACATATCTTTAAGCAAGAGGCTTTTTGCAAATGCATCATTCCCTCACTCAGCAATAATTGTTGACTAATAGCAAACTTATATCGTTAACCTGATAATGGAGGACGACGAGGCGTTTGTCGTTTCAGAAAGAAAAAAAAATGTGGAACTTTAGCTACCGAAACAAACCTTCGTAAATGCTGACATTAGAAAAGCGTGTTCCACTGCTGTAAACATAATGAAAGGAACCAGGAGAATCATATTCGTAGACACCAGTACGTTGAAACAGGAAGTAGCTGTGCTGCGCACGCTCACACGTTGTATCCATTCACTGCGGGGCAGAGGCGTGAGCAGAAAGAAGATCAAAAAGAGGCCAAGCAGACAGCAGCCCATGAAGAATCCCAGTGTGATGTCAAGAACCCAGGACTCAGGGTCTTCGATCTGAACAAAATCAAGGAAGAATCACTAATCTATGTTACAGGTGCAAACAACTCAGCAAGGTTTTCCTGTCCACAGCTAGGAGAGCAAGGGCATGTAGACTACACACTAAACAGCTACAAATATTCTCTGCAAAGTCAGATTTTAAACATGCATGATAGCCTTTCGAGAGTAGGCTTTATTTTCCACCGACTTTTCCTCTCTCTGAGCTATTACGTCTATAATGTATCTCTCTCTTGTTCGCAAACATGCTCTCTCTCTCTCTCTCTCTCTCTCTCTCTCTCTCTCTCTCTCTCTCTCTCTCTCTCTCTCTCTCTCTCTCTCTCTCTCTCTCCCCTTCTCCCCTTCTCCCCCTCTCGCTCACTGACTTGCTCTATCAGTACAATTTACAAGTTCAACAAGTTTACTGATCATCCCGTTCCCACCGTACAGGATGATTATACGGGCGGTCAAAGTAACACTGAACAAATGATGGTACAGAGACAATAAATTAGACAATATATAACCATGGATAATAACCGTGCAAAAATATAAAGTCTAGTTAACAATTTGAAAACATACAAAAAGTGAAATTCATTTAATATAATTTCCCTCCTGCCTATACTTCCTTAGACGTTTCCTCGATCAGTTCCTCCTAGATATGCCTCTTTAGTTCTTTTCTTTCAACTCACCACCTTCCATGTCCTTCATCCATACCACTAAACTCAAGGCCGCTATGCTCACCTCTGTGGCATTCTCGTTGGAAGGACAGTCCTCCGGTCCACAGTATCTGAAGATGACCATCTCGTCAGTGTGGTTGCCCACCCCATCCCTGATGACTGTGCTCGTGACTAAGTTGCCCACAATCTGAGTGGTGGCGAACACAGCGAAGAAGAACCCGTTGAATCGACTTAAGATGGAATATGGAGAGGAGGACGAGGATTTGGAGAAAGAGTAGGCACTGGCCGAGATATACAGAGCCTGGAGAAGTGATGATAAAGTTAGCAAGCAATGGCTTAAAAGATAATTAATATGGCACAGTCTTGTTTGAACACTATGGTCTGTTTCACCATATACAGTACCAGTCCCAAAGAGCTGATTTTGGAGGACGCTTTTTTTTTTTTTAATTTGTAATGAAGAAAGCTCAGCTTGAATTAATTTCTACTTAAGACTGACTAAACTGTAACTGTCACAAATTGATGTTATTATGTTTGTAACCTGGGTTCAAATAAATCGAAATTGGAACTGAAATTTCAAAATAAATAGTCGCCCCTGTTTTGTTTGTGTTTTTTTATTTTAATTTAAGGAAAATAGAGATATTTTGGACATGATTACGATGTGTGAATCAATGAATTTTTTAAATCACATTAAATCTTGGAAAAGATTTGAACGATGAACTAGATTTTTAAATATCAGAATCATGTTGCCTAATTACAGGGTGTAAATTAATCAATGACTCTCCGCAAGCATGGATCTCTGCATACATCAGAGTCAAATGGAAAAAAAAGGAATGATGGGTAGCAATAAGTAGTCAAGTTTTAGAGTGGACACGATTTTGTCGGCTAGTTTAGTCCTGCACTGGCTGTCCAACCAAATATGCAGACTGATTAGTTTAGTGGTTGATGAACGAATATAATTCCCCTACTCTGAATGACTGCCTGCACGACTGACAACTGCTACAGACAATACGAAATAGTGGGCAACAGAAACCCAATTAACTATGTATCTGCATGCCTATCTTAGTGACTTTCTGATCGAATGTCTGGGTATAAAATATATATACAATATATTAAATAATAATACATATACGGTTAAATTGGAGTGTACAAATCTGTGCTTGAGCACAATATCACTGCACTAAATTAGTACAGAACAATATTGATGGTCTGGCAAGTCATTTTCATGACTCATTCTTGCGATCAATATAGTGCTCACTCATTCGTCAAGCCTCATGATAGCTGTCAAGATCATATTTCCTGTCTCCATTAAACAGAGTGAGATAAACAGAGTATTTAAGGATGAATTAATACCTACGCGACTCACTGACCTGTGCTGTCCATGCTGGACCTATGAAAAACCCCAAGGCCACAGCCGCCGGACCCATCGTTGCCAGAGAGGGATAGAAATTGGCCAAGACATAGACAGAATGGGCAGCAAAGGAACAGACAAGGACTGTCTTGGCTCCCAGCAGACCGATGATGGTCGGCGACAGAACACTAGAAATGATGGCGGTGCCATACAAGATGGCTAGACATATGTTGCCCAGGCTCTCTTCATCGTGGAGTGAGCTGTGCAAGTTCTGGAAATAGAGAGAAGGAGAGAGAGTGTTATTTGTTTATTTATTTATTTATTTATTTATTTGTCTTCATTCATTTATCTAAAACACCAACAATCACGATATTATGCTTCTTTTGCAAATTTGGGACATTTCAAGAAGTGACACACTGACACGATAGCTCCCTGTTTGGGCAGGGTATGCTGGAGGAGCGCCACCCTTTATTCTCGAAATAAGTCTAGTCAAGCATTACTAGTCTGTTAAACTAGGATTATCGACAAAGGATGCAGAAAAGGAAAACTTTTTTTTTAAAAATTAGTCTTATGTGAGAATAAAAACGTATAAAATGTAAAAGAAAAAAGATTAACGAAGAAATAAAAGACGAAAGCATTCAGCAATTGTTAAACTAATACTGTGTAAATAAACAGCTTTGGCCAAACAATAGGCCTATATACTGGGTGACAAACCAAAAAGTGAACCCTCCATGCTACCATTAAATTAAGAATTATTTAGTTAATCGTTTGGAAGTTTGATTGCTTTAAACGGAGTCAACAATACCAATACCCAGAAAAATTCATTGATTTTCAACTCCCAGCACAACATGGTAATCAGTCGACTTTGACAATTATGTCTGAAAATAACTGCATTTCAGATTTGTGATTTAGTTTTTTTGGCTAAAAAACTTGACGTTGACTACCATTATGAATTATTCATAGATGGAATGAAAGGGACCTTTGAGAACTTAAAATATCCAGTCCAAAAAACGCGGCGATGGTCATAGTCTGTTGACTCAATATGCGTGTGAAGGACAATTAAAAAGAAAGTGCATTTTTTAAAAAGTAAATCTGTTACCAGAATTGCTTTATAAAATTTTCTGTCACCGTTGATGAAAGTCAGAACAGAGTCTACGAAATGGAAATAGAAAGAAAATTCGTCACATTCTTTTTTTCTACCCTCTCTCACACATTCGCATTGTTGCTAAAAAGACCTCCAGCGGGTCTGTACTGATAAACAGCATTATTATATATTTCATTAAAAAGCATCTGGCTTGACTGTAGTCATCTCACATAATTTTTCAGTTGATTTGCTACTGCCTTTCTTTTCTGTTAAAAGTGTTCTGTCGAATCTCTGAATCATTTCATTCAGTGCGATTGGTAATATTTCTTACTATATTGCACAGTATGTGCGCCCATTGCAAAACAGTTCGGAATGTGGTTTCTACTTTCAGAGAACTGTTGCTCCGTTTGTATCTGTATCGAAGGGTCGAAATTTATCGTGATTATGTTCCGTATGATGAAATTTGCTGTTGCAAAATTTGAAAATTATATCGATTGATTATTGTCAAAATTGTAAAAAAAAAACCAACAAAAAAACGCAGGGTTCACTTTTGTGTGTCACTCTATATGTTCATAAAATTCTGATGGTGTTATTATTTAGAAAGGTATATCATAAGTACATATTCCTCATGAAATGAAGATTGCACGTGAATTTAAAGTTATCTAATCTTTGAACATTTTACTATGTTTTATCAAGGCAGGATAAAGTTGGGCGATGATAACAATAATGGTCATAATGACATGGAGATGATGATGATGATACCGACAAATAAAGCTGCAAGTTGAATGTGAAGAACTAAAACTAGGTTTTCGGACTATTTTACATTCAGTGCCAGAGTGATTTTTTGTTCTTTAGTCGTTCATGATGCTAAGTGGTTACTGATTACAATAACTTATGATGCTGATCACAAACAAAATGAAGGCATAATAATGTGAAAATAGTAATCACAAAAAACAACGATGATACCAATTTTTAAAAATTTGATAATGATTAAGATACATCTTTTACTTTTCCGGAACATACCTGCAATGCATTAAATGCTGTGAAGACAATCTGAAAAGCGAATGTTAAAACCACTGTGTTTGTCACTTCTTTTCCCTCGATGCTGGACTCTTCCCCACATTTTTTCTTGATTGCCAACCACTGGCAGCACTGCCACATGACGGCAGGCAAAGTTGTAACTGATGTGTGGCAGCTGTACACAGTACTACAGTCGAATACTATTTGCAACCTCTAGCAATCACAGTGGTGTCATTCTAGTTCAAGCTTCATGGTCCTGTCAAAAATTGCAAACAGTACAATGATGATGATAATAATTAGGACTATATAATGCATTTCAACCCATATGCCTCATTTCAGCAGGGCAAAATTTAAAAAAACAAAAAAAATTCTGTGAACAGCCCCAGTAATATAAATGCTAGAAATCTACTGTTACATGTGTTGATAATACAATTTGGACATTTGATATTATTTTTTAAAAATGATATCCGCTCCACTGGTCTAATGCTCCAGGGTTGCTGTCTACAATTACCGTAAATGGCATTGTGTGTTTCGTTAATTATTCTCTCATCTGTTTATTGAAATTTTATACAAGTATTATTATTACTGCTTAAAATAGTAGGGTATTTTATATCTTGATCTCCATGGAATGATGTTTCAGAACAATAACATTTTGTAAACAAAGTCAAGAAAAGTACCCTGAGATACTGAAAATTGCATGTCTCCAGAACAACAAGAAGTTATCCGGTATACGGAATTAAAAGGTGACCCTTATATGGTTGCTGGCTCCGTAGACGCAGGAGAAAAAATGTTAACATATATAGAGACTTTTGAAAATAAAATGAAAATAAATGCTCGTTTTGTTAAAATATATTACACAAAGCACAAAATGTCTCAGAAAAACAAAATATATCTCATTTTGTTCGTAATTTCACACATCAGTTAATGATGTCATTTTATTCTGAATTAAGGCATTCACACAATTTATTTTGAGAATTTATTATGGAAAGAAATCAAGTTAGGCGTAAAAATGATCAGCAGGTACATACTTCAAGAGTACTTAAAAAATTATTTTAAGGACTTTTTCTTCACACAGACAGACAGACAGACAGACAGACAGACACACACACACACACACACACACACACACACACACACACACACACACACACACACAC
>JAWQUT010000170.1:126847-139920 GCA_033807755.1 Ellobium chinense
ACCAAAAAAACAACAAAATACAGAATTCACTGAAAGATATTTAAATGACTCAGGCAACTATGTAGGAGATGAGCTTCCCATACTCAATGCTTTGCTCACACACATCCACGACAATCAGGTTTCACTTATCACTTGAATCATATCAGCTGTTATGTTCCTCATGTCTTCCTATTACAATTTATACTTGTGACAAGTGGTGTGCAGCTGTGTTTCGTTTCTTAATTTTGTTCACTCACCGGAAAGTTAGAAATAAGTGTATAATGAACTTGCCAAAAGCTTTGATGTGGTTTAAAAGTGAGGTATGGAAGTTCAGATATTGTAGTTTGGCAGAGGTTGCTGGGAAAGGAGAGAAACTTTCAATTGTCTCAAACAGTGAGGGCAAAAGATTTCATTACATTCATTAAAGGAATAGCATTCTGTCACCTGCTCTGTGCCGAGGTATTCTCTGTCATGGTGGAACTGATAGCTTGCTTAGAAAGCTGTGAAGGTCCATCAGGTGTACAGGGCTAACAAACAGTGAAATAAAATTAGAAATGTCCACTTGAGTAGATTCTTGCATGGTCACTTTTTATTTCCCAGAAATATTGTTAGTCAGGATCAGGCATGACTGTCATCTAGTGACCAAGAGAGCTTCAGATTTGCTGATGAAAGTAGTCTTACTTGGTATCAGTGATAGACACACCTAGGCTACAATTTTCATTCAGACTTGTCATTAAGTTTAGTCTCAGTTACTAGTTTCTGAAGGTCCTTTGCCTTCAGTATCTTACAATGTTTAGGATCATGCTATTGATATTGTATTATGTAGATAGATTTAGTGCTTGCCATATTTATAATGAGATACAAGATAATTTCAACATCATAGTTGGAACTAGTCAGTTTATTATCTCTGAAATACTGCAAAATGATCTGAGAAGAAATAGTGCAGTGGATAAGATAATATCATGTAAACTCCACTTCTTGCAATCTCCTATGTCAGACAGAGGTGATATGGAAGCCTTTTAGATTTTGTGCTTTGCAGAGGGAGGATGCTCAGTCACTCAGATATCCTGCATACAGTCAGTGGGTTTCACTCACACTGTCCAAAAATGCAGGGCAAAACAGTTTGTGGATTGTAATGTTGCTGTTCATAAAATTAAAAACTGAGATAGGGGATTTGCTTATGACAGTTTTTAATGAAAATTTTACGAATGTATATATAAATAAATGTATTTACCAGTGCATATTTGTCCAGTGGTCTACAGATTAGTGATAACATAAAAGTAGGCCAATGTGGGCCACTGCACTCTGCCAACAAACCAGAGAAAAATGGAAGTGATTAAAACGTCAATAGGGATTGAACACCCCTTGTAGCTGAAAGAATAAATGGGGAGCACACAAAACTAGTTGCAATATAATACCATGCATGTGACATCTTTCATTCTTTATCCGGTCAGCTATGTCAAATGTGGATAATTCCAGATTCCCCACCGTTGGTTGTCATGGTCACCATATTTCCGATGAAAAATTAAACAAATCCTGTACGCTTGTTAAATTCTTTGAAAAAGAACCCAGCTTACTGTCTTGTGAAGGAACTCGACTCAAAGGTACACCATGTCATATATTTTCAAGCTTTGTAGTTGCGTTCTGCAGAGTTCAGATGAGTTTTACATGACATGTATTATAAATAACAGCTATGTCTTTGCCAGGTTAGGAACAATCTTTTATTTCCCTCTGTCATACCATGTCATTTTATAAGAGAATAAATTACATGCATGTGAGTAAAATATAAATAAGGATGTATTTTTTCAACCCCTGTTATCTTTCCTTCCCCGTCACTACTTTGATTTCCTTTACTATCGCAGTTTTGATTTCACTTGATCTACGGCAATGGTGTATTTATTGCTGTTTTGAGTTGCCTGATTACTTTTTTTGTACTGTTGTATGTGCTTCCCTATGCTTCTTTGGAACCAAGATTAGACGCTGGAATGTGCATAAAAAGACTTCTTGCTGGTGTATATACTTGAATGTGTATTCAAATGCACCAGGCACAATTGAAAGGGCTTCCATCACTGCTGAAGTACTCATTTTGATACTAAAACATCGGTGAATTTGATCTTAATATATATAGTATATTGTCGGTCTTCACAAAGGACCAGCCGGCTGACAGTACATATGTAAACACAGCCTGTCCTGTGTGAAAACCGACAAATATGTCCATTACATAAATACCTTTGAGAATGGTAGAGGAGAACAGAAAGCTTCGTACCAAACCAGTCAGGCTTTTTACTATATCTTTTTTTCAAACAGTTTTGGCAATGTCATCAGAGATAGAGCTTGAAACAGAGTATGTCTTGTAAACATTGAAAAATATGTGGGGAGAAATTCACTGCTAACAGGATTCAAACTTAAAACCCTTCACATTAGAAGACAAGAGCTCTATCTCATGGCTACTGTATTGTCAGATATATTTAGGCACTTTGCTCTATACTCTGATGTCCATAATTATTTGTACATTGGTAATAACTAATAAGTGTCTCTTTTTCATTAAAATTCCAAAAGACATGGCTCAGTAACATGGTGTATGATTTGCTAGCATTCAGCTTTTCTGTTGGACCTTGAGTATTTTTCACATTGCTTAGTTGGTTCTTCATTATGCAGGGCATTTCCTATAGAATGTGTACAGTGGAATATAGAATGTGGCCATGATGTGTAGCCCAATATTGTTATTTATACTTTGAGAATCAGATTTGTATCAATTGCACATTACATATAATATTACAAAGTTAGGAGCTCATTTGGTCCAGTGTTCATTGTAATATGTCTCCAAGGGGTTTGTGTAATGTTGTTCACTTTCAGCATTCAAGTGCAAACATGAGCATATGTTGATTCTAAGATTTCTCTCCCACATTTCACAACTCCGTGGGGCGCAGAACCCTAATACAGTAGAACTCGCGTAAGTGGGACATGCACAAGTGAGATTCTTGTGTAAGGAAACAGAACTTTTATGTACTGTATAATGGACACAGGACAGCATCCTTTGAGCACATGTCATTCAAGTGAGCATGGACCATTTTCCAGATTTACCCTATTGATATGGGCTCACTGTTACATGCATTCAATCTAAATGTTTCCACAATATGCTAAGAGGCTTGGCACTTTGAAGGTTAGCAGATAAATAGAAAAAAACAGTGTGCTCAGGGCCATATTAAGGCTATTCTTTTGGATCTCTTGACTTGTAAGATCCACACAAGTTTACTGGTAATACAATTTATTTCAATGAGATTTCAGACATTTGAAGTTGCTTTTGGCATCTCTACACTGAGTTAGTTTATGAAAGAAATGTTTTATGTGAAAGGAAGAAATTGTGAATGTAAAAACAATGTTTGCTTTCTATGTTTGATTTTAAGCACAGAGATAGATTTGCTTATACTTCTATAATAAGATCTGATTTTACTGAAGTTGTATGCTTTTCTTACTTTTTTAAGATCTTTTTTTTTAAAGGAGCAGTGCTGCTTTTTATAGTTAATATTTATTTGACAACAGATATTTGATGTGTTACTATTGTTTTTATTGTAAACACTGCATGGTTTTACAGCCAGAACATATTGGGATATTTATATGTATATTATGCCAACCAGCCTTACTTTGATCTGCATATAGTAGATTGTCTTAGGCATTAAACTTTAAATCTTCTATCAGTGGAAATTACAACACTCATGTTGTGAGGTTGAAGGTTCAATATTAGAGATATTTGCAACAAACTAAACAGTAGATGAAAAATAACAATCATGCCTACAAATTATGTTTTCCTCTAGCATAAACATTCACACATAGCTGTCTTTTAACTGATTTGATGAATGTTTGATTTTAGCAGCAGTCTTTTTTCAGACTGCATGATATGGTAAAAAACATCTTGTAGGCATATTTGGAAAATTCATGTTATATGCAAGTCATGTTGTATTACAATAAAGATTTTCAGAAAGTGACTGATGAACAAGACTTATCCTACGCAGTATGTCCAGGTGCTAGATGAATATTGCTATTAAAAACATTTGCCCTGAGCTTCCATCTCCTCTCTAACATATTTTGACAGCACTTGGGTGTATTTGTTGTTCATGTGCAGAATGTTTTCATTTCATTTTGTTCCCAAGCATATGAAGAGATTGATGTTTTCAGCATTATTCTTATATGTCAGCATTTCATGTTCATTGAATTTATTCAGCATTTATGGCATAATGAATGGTGAGGTCAGCAGGATTTCAGCATTTACTTTTTATTTAATTCAAAATGACCACATCTGTTGTAAAACATTTGTAATACCACATTAAGCCCCTAGAAGTAGCACTGTGTTTGATTTACAGGCTTCAGTAATTTTAATCTGCAACATCTTTTTGGCTGTACTTTAATGCATAACACTTCATTCTGTAAATTTAAATTCCTGTTTCACTTCACTATCATAGTTTATGAATGCCTTATTTTATCATTTATTGACTAAGTTCAGCTGTGGATGTTTACAGTTAATATTCACTTGGTTGATCGATATAATTTGTGCAATGTTCACTTAAATCGGTTTACCATTTTTCAGCATTCAGTGGGGACTTCCCATGTGCTGGTTGTAGGAGTGTAAGTTTTTGTTAAAGATTTGTATTTATACACAATACAGGTTTCAAGTGACATATAATTATGGTTCACATGAAGTTCATATTTGGTGCAATACACCAGCATCCACACTCCATGTATCTAGACTACAATGATTAAGAAAGAGATTGTGTGAGTAACTGTGTAAAAAGTATATCTTGCTCCTTCATAGAAGTGTACTGGGTGCATGGTCAGTCATGTTGGGAGAGATTACACTGATCTTTCTGGGTGGGGATGGGGGTGGAGGGGGGGACACAAGGAGCAGATGACTTCCATGACCTTAATGATGAAAGAGACAGAGTTCCTCCACCACTTCAAGTTCAAGCCTCGGTCTGTTATATCAGTAGAAAGTATATTACATAGTAACTACTATGGTGTCCCTTCATTCTGTAGTTTTAATTTATGTATTGCTCTAATATGGCAGAATTATGCTTTGGAGACAGTGTGATGTAATAACTTGATATGGTGTATTACTTTTTGCTTGTATTGTGGTTGTTCATATGAACTAGAACTAAGTTTATTTGAATCAAGTTTTCACCTTTAGTTTCACCTTGGCTGATATTTTGCATGACACAGCAGGTCCATGCAGCTATGGAATGAAAGAGTCACACAATCATGTACATTGTATACTGTCATGTCATCGTAATAAAGGACCTTTTCACACATTTCTCCGTTTGATTGTGTTTGTTTCCTTTGTGTCGTCTTTGAAATAGAGATGCCTAGTTTTAGAATAATTTTACATTTTAACTCTCATAGTGCGAGGTGAATTGGGTCAAGGCGTCTCCAGGTCCAGCCTCTTGCTGGCTGCATGACCATTATACAGCATATGGATATTGACCATTGTACATGCTGACTGCCGGCAAATCAGCTGACACTGGGCTGCAAAATTGAACTGCTGCATCACAAGGTTGGTGCTGGTGTGCGAATTTATTATACCATAGCACCCAGTGTAGTGGAGTAAAGGAGTGAAGATGAGAATTGGTTCTACCGTAGCACCACAAGGGTTATAAATCAGAAATTTGGGGGGAAATAAGATAAACTTCATTAATCCTTCCAGAAATTTGTCTTGAACAAGTGCACAAAGACAATATTATTATATTAATGAACAATACATCAATAGTGAACTCTGGTAGACTATAAAACTAACATACAATGTCATACTGACTCATAATACGCAAACATAACACACACACATATACATAGAAACCACACACACACGCACACAGACGCACACACACTTCATCCATACACACACACACACATGAGCCCACATACACACACACACACACACACACACACACACAAGTAATCGTTGTCATGCATGGTCTACTCCGCTTACTCTAAGTTATGACTCTCTAATTACTGTGACTCTCTTGCCACTGATACCTGAAAAATTAAAAAAAACTAAATTAACTTGCCACCTCAGCGCTAATGAGCATAATACTAAGGAAAAGCCATGATAATTACTACACCTGAAACGTTTTTTTCAGAATGTACACCCTATCCCTAATTTTCATCACAAAATTTAGACAAACATTGTAAACAATTCACTGAAAGCTCATTTAGTCTTCAAATACAAATATGGTATTACGGTGTCTTTTTTGACAACAAAGCAATGTTTCAAATTTGGGAGAAAGTGAACATGATATGATTTTTTGAGTTATTGCAGGCAAGAAACATATTCAAATTTTTACCTTTTGCTCTCCGAGAAAATGTATCCCACCCCTCTCTTTCTACACCCCTCCCCCCCAGCCCGTTTTTTTTTTAGTTTTGCTCTTTTGTATAAGCTATACTTACAAAAGGAAGATAGGTTTTGATGGAAATAACTGCTGTAAATATAAGGATATCAATCACTTCTTCTTATTCACACTTTTACTCAACAGCAGAGGGTTTTAAACAGAAAATACTTTCTCTGTGAAAATAAAAACAAATAAGAGTGTTGCTTAATAGCAGCTGCTGCTTATTAAATTTTGGTCTTACGACTTCCTGACCTCCTCTCCTGCTACTCTACCTAGTCAATGCACCTTTCATTTCTGTCACAGTCAGGCCGACATTTTCATGTCTTTGCTAGCAATGAGGTAGTCGTGCTAATGGTTCTGACCATAACAGAACTCATAAATTTTAGGTGGGAAGGGACGCATGGATCCGCTCTGATGAAGTGACGATTGTTGACACAGATTATAAATGCCAGTTTATAGATGCTGTGTGAACGCGGAAGTGTTATATTATATCGATGTGTCACAAAATATCCGACCTGGGCGGCTTAAATCACGGGTCGATGGTTAAACATCACCATACTGATGCAATTTGTACTTTGGCGTGCAGCTTCCATGTTGATCCAAAGAGAGCTGCACTTCATGAACATCAAGGTGTTTTCGAGGCAAACACAAAATCCCGTTGTTTTGTTGTTGTTGTTGTTGTTGTTGTTGTTGTTGTTGTCGTTGTTGTTGTTGTTCTTTTATCAGGTTGCTATGAACATGCTTTGGTGTGCAAGTCTCTAAACAGTTTTCTTTGCATTTTGACATGGAAACGCCAAAGTGCAAAATGGTGCAATGGGTATGTAATGTATCACCAGGGTTGTTGTAACGAGTAAAAAGTAATGCTGTTACGAGTACTCGTTACAGTTTTCGAGTAACAATTACTTACTCATTACACGCTTCATCATAAAGGAAGACTGCACCGTCCTACAGACCATATTAATTCATACGGTACCCTATTATTCCAATAAAACAGTCCTTCAAGTGTCTGTCATCATGATATGACGCCTCTGCTGGCCCCAGACAACCCATAGGATTACATTATCCAAAGTCCGAATTGTTACAACCACTGCGCGCGTGGCGGCCATAAGCTTACGTCAAATACGTTCTTGCCACATGGCCCAGCTGTCTAGCCAGTGCTGCGCGGACGGGTGATAGCATGTTGGTATGATGAATGTTTTAATTCCTCTGTGAACAGTAGATATGCCAAACAAAATCATGCTGAGGCAATAAAAATGCAGAATACTTTTTCTGGCTTACTCTATTAACTTTACATTTGAATTTGGAATACCAGAGCCTTAATTAAAAGCTGACTAATACATTGTCAGGTAGAGGTGTCTGCAGATGCTGGAACGTAAGTGACGTCAGCGTTTTTGCCGCGGGCTTCTGCTGATCGGGGAAGGGGACTGGACTTAAGGGCCAAACCCGGTAACTCTAGCTCTCCTTATTGCGTCATATTATATGCGCGCACGATAACAGAATGATGCTCTTTCTTCGCAAAATTGACTCGGTGGGCACCATAGATAATTTTTAGAGAGAAAAGGTATTGAAAAGTGGAAAATTATTTTTGATGTGCGTGTCCTACTTTAAGTAACGAGAAAATACTCGCTACCGAATTTTTGTGTAACAATTACAAAATTACTCGTTACTTTTTTCGTTACTTTTGTGTGTGTGTGTGTGTGTGTGTGTGTTACGAGCTTGCTTGACGGCCCGAATTGGATTTTCGGGGAGAACAAAATAAGAAAAAAAATCAAAGCAAGGCTATATTTGGCGCAAGCTCCTTCGTCTGAACACGTGTACCTGTGCAAAACTAAGCAGTCATGAAGATCGTGGTTTCCACGTAACGGTACCACTGATCCTCCGTTGTTCGCTGCGTAAACATCGTCACGTCATAATTATGTAAACAATCGGGATATGCGCAACCTGCGATCGCATTGGTTACCGACGATCATTTTTCAACTGTGTTTTTGCTTGAAATTGAAATGAAAAGGAGCTAGTGGTGGAGCGTAGTAATCTGGCCCCGACCCGCAAGGAGGAGTTGATGGAGGAAGGGGTGAAGTGGACGGAAGTAGGATACTAGGATCAGTCCTCACCTTCGCGCCACCCAGTCGCGGGCGAGAGGGGTGGGGGTGCAGGGGAAAGGGATGAAGAGGGGACAGGTTGTGCCGTGTCGGGCTGCCCGCGGTGTAAGGGAGGAAGAGGTCACGAGTCATAAGCGAATCCGCCATCCAGTGTCGTGTTTCTCTCTTACCGTCTCCAATCCCGTCCAGCTAAGTGTTAAAATGTACAGATGTAAATATTTAGCTTTATCATTAAAATGAACTACATTATTGAAGACCTCATATAGAATCTAGTGGGTATATTCTTTTCATTCAAACAAGTAGGTCTACACGTGGAAATTCCAGAAATATTTCCCCTCCCCTCGGGCCACGAATTTGGTTTCGGATCCTCGAATCCTAGCTCTGAAATCGAATCTGGATTCGAAGCTTATAGGATCGAATCTGCCAAACCCTAAAAATCAGCCTTTCAGAAGATTAGGCACCATGTCAGAAAGTGTTTGAATTTGAAAGAGATTTGTACAAATAATTGGGTGCTCACCTCCTCTTTTCTTCCTATTAAAAGGAAATACAGCATTAGAAGTTTTTTAACGTCTTTGGGGAAAAATATGCCAAAATCAAGGAAAAATTGAAATATAACACTCTTCATTTACAGGGCCTCGAGAAGAACACAATCAGGAGAATGAGAAGGAGAGTGAAAGGCACAAAAAGAGAGAGAAAGACAGGCAGGCAGACAGAGAGAGGGGGCATGAATTGGTGTAAAATTTGTGGTCAAAGAAACATAATCATTAAAAATGACGGTCGTAATAAATGGGAGACAAATCATTGATGCACTAGCTCATGGTTGTTATTTCATTGGTTGCTTCCCTTGGATCTTTAACTGCTCCTGTAATAAATTTTGCTTGGCGTTTTTTTTTTAAATTCAATTTTTCCTTTTACCACTATGAATGCTTCGTCGTTGCTATTTCATTGTTTCTGTTAACCGTCATCAATTATCAGCAGCAGCACCTTCATCATCACCACCAATCCCACCACTACCACCACCACTATCATCACTACAACTACCACCACTATAATTGTGTTAACCCAAAATCAACGACCAATTCATCACTTCCTAACCTTTATACTCGGGGGTTGAAACTAAAGTAATTTTTGGAAATATGGAAACAGAGTGCACGCAGGAAAACAATTTAAAACAAGGATGTCCTTTGTCGCCGACACTTTGTTCCGTGGTATTACTCGATTTGGTAGATATGTTAAAAAATGAAAACTTACGTATCAACATTGCCAATAGCTTTATAAATGCCCTATTACAGTATTCGCAGATGACATTGCCCGAATAGCCGATACAGAAATGAAGTAACAAAAGATGCTCGACGTTGCTGCAAGATTCGCTAAGAAATGGGGAATAACTTTTAATGAAATAAAGTCAAGTGTATTGATAGTTGGGCAAAAATTTTCTTTTTCAAAACTTTGGTCACTTGGGGATTTATCGATTAAAGAATGTGAAGAATGCAAGTATTTGGACGTATATATTCAAAGGAATTTGAGATTCACCTATCACATTGAAAAGTATTTGAAACCGATCTGTAATAGAAAAATAGCAGCTATGAAATGCATTTTATCAAAAAATGAAAATGTTAACAGAATCGATTTCGGAAATTCCATCTGGCATCAAGTTATTCGCCCTACAATCCTCCATGCCTCACATGTTTGGGGAAACATTAGCGAACGCGGACTCAAAACCTTACAGTCCATCCAATATCAGTGCGAAAAAAGTATACGAAGATGTAAATTAAATGTTTCTAGAAAAGCTATTCTTGAAGAACTTGGGTGGGAAGATATCGCGGAAACAATATCTAAAGTTAGAATCAAGTACTTTGACAGAGTACTAAATATGAGTAGTTTCAGGCTGACGAAGGTGTTGCTCCATATACTTTAGGGCATCCCCACCCACGTCTGTTGTTGGAAATTTTGTAAAATGTCAAAAATACATTATATGAGGCGGGGCTAGACTGGTTATATGCTGTGGAAGAAGGGAAAGATGTTTATAAAACCTTTTTTAAATGTGATTAAGGACAGGAAGAGAGATTTTACGAGGGACAGCTGTAATATCTATGACTATTTTACTAAATGCAAGAATTTTGAAATGAAATCATACTTAAGAGACCCATATGGCTTTGTCTTATGTCAAATTAAATTCAATGCACGCACAGGGATTTTAGGTCTGAATGCTGATCTTAAAAGACTGAATATGAGAGAAAACGATGAATGCCAGAGTTGTGATTGGGGTATGAAAGAAGATAATTATTGTACATATGCTTTTTGAATGTAAGAAGTATGAGGAAATAAGAAGAATTTTTTATCAGGAACTACAGATTTTATGTATATTATATGGATGTGAGAGTGTATTTAACAAATTTTTACAGTTGTCCAGTTTTACTAAAACCATCCTCGTACTAGTCTCAGAGCCTTATAACTTTATGAGTCAACTCGACAGCCTAACAAAAAATGCATACATAACTGTTGTAGAATAAGATTTTAAACGGCTGTGAGAGGTGGAGACCTTATCAATAAGAATGCTTTTTATTGAAATGAATGTAAGTTTATGGATTGTACATCTCTATATGTAAATAGACACTTTAAAGAGTTATACTGTATTCTATATTGAACGTTTCGCTGGTTACCCCGACCAATGAAACCCCCGGTGTAAAGGGGTAGTTTTCCAAATAAAGTATTATTATTATTATTATTATTATATTATACACTATCCTACATGGTATACAGGAAATAAAGAGGAGAGAAAGAGATAGAAATGATTTGGTGCAAAATTTACGGTGAAAGGGACATAATCGTGAAAAATTAAGGTTGTGATATATATATGGGAGACAAACAATGGATGCACTAGCTCACGATTGTCATTTCATTAGTTGTTTCCCTTCGATCGTTAGCCGCTCCTGTCGTGCTTGGATGTTCTTTCTTTTTGTTTAATTCGAGTTTTCTCATTACCACTATGAATGCTTCGTCGCTGCTATTTCTTTAAGAGTATATCAACACCATTACAGCAGCAATAATGATATGGCGCAGACCCGTAAGGAGGAAGTTGGTGGGGGAAGGGGTGAAGGGGACAAACGTAGGATAATAGGATCAGGCCTCACTTTCGCGCCACCCAGTCGCAGGCGGGTGGGATGAAGGGGGAGGGGTTGTGTCGGGCCGCCCGCGACGTAAGGGAGGGGGATGAGAGGGGCGACCTTATCTGCGTTTAGTCGGGAGGAGGTGGGGCAGGACTGAGTAGGATGGCTGTGGAATTTGAACAAAGACACCAGACTGCAAAATGTTGTAAGTTTTTTATCAATCATGCGTGGCGATTCAAAAACGTTAATGTAACTGTCACGTGCAAGCCGGTGTCAGGCTTATTCTTTTCGTTTTACAAAATACAACTTACTTATTAAGAGGATACGGTCGGCTGGTTGCAAACGCACCTGGTCTGCACTCATTACAGAGATGTCATCATCCCCATTGCGTCACGAGTGATAAGCGAATCCGCCATCCAGTGTCGTGGTTCTCTCCACCAATCCAGTCAAGCTAAGTGCGATATTGGCCTAATTGACACATGCAAGTGGCATCGAGCTGCATGTTTTATGACCACGTGCTGTCTCCAGTCTGTTAAGGAAAATGCTTTATGCCTAGTGGGACTATTCAAGTTTATAGTTCATAGTGAGGTTATACTTTATAGATACCGGTATACTTTGTAACTTGGGATCAAGGTTTATTTTAAAAGGTAAAGAAGGGAAAATTCGATGCATTAGGAGCGTATACTTAGTAAGGAGGAACGCGCAACATACCAGTAGTTGATATCGAGGTCTTATTGTGTTTGTGCAAAACCTTTCCTGGATGGATGCTGTAGTTTATCTAACTGAAGATGAATGAATGACTGAACAAAAGAAGGAAAGAAGGTGGAAGGCAGGAAAGGAAGGCAAACATAAGACAATATGACACTGAGCTAAAAGAGAAAGAGGGGATGGACATTTAAATCTATAATTTCAAGCCACAGAAGATCAAAGTTACAAAATGACCAATTAATTACCCTTTCTGATTCTTTAATCCCAAACCTAAAATCTCATAGATTTACAATTTTACTGAAAAAAAAAACCACTCACTAATGTATACAGAAGGAAAAGCATTCAACACATTGCGTTTGTTAAAGCGAGATTTACAGTTCCAAGGGTCGAAAATAACGACAAACATGACTGAAGGATCATAAAGACGATACTGAAATAATAATAATATACAAACTGTGTGACTAAAAGTCACTGTAGTAACACACACAGGATTGTATTTTAAAATTTTCTCTATAAAACAGACTGTGCACTTTAGAAAATTGTTAATTTCATTTTGAAGAAGGCAGATTTTTTTTTTAAAAGGTATTAAAATAAGTGGCCATTGATACAAAAACGAACAGAGGCTGCTGTTTTGAGACTTCAACACAAATAAAGTAGATATTATTTCAATGACTTTATGGATAACACTCAAAAGACAACCGTGATAAACTGTGTGGAAAATGCCAGTTGACTTTTTGCACGCTTGTTTCGTTTCTTGGATAACCAAGAAACTGAGGCCTGAAAGTAACAGAAAAGTAACT
>JAWQUT010000170.1:145231-172477 GCA_033807755.1 Ellobium chinense
AGCACAGAAAACTCGAACACACTAATCTCGAATTCACGGAAATGTCGAACGCTGTTATCGGCCCCTTTTAAATGCCTCTATTTTCTTTGTATTATTAACACGATTTTCTCGAACTCTCAACACGCATTTCTCTAACGATTTCATTATCATCTACCCGATCTCAAAGCGGCGAAATAACAGATAAAGCCTTTCTTTGTCTGGCGTTGCTCGCCCCAGGCTGTTGGTGATAAGGGAAAGGTGTGCAGGGGTGCCGTAGTGATGGGCATGGGATCAAGACAATGCTTTGTGTGGCTCTATTGAATCAGTGGGAGGGGGGTGGTTGTAGTGATTGAGCATGCAGAGTGACCTGGCGGGTGGTGGACTAGGTCAACACACGTTGTGATAAATTGCGTCAAACATGACGCGATGTGCACATAGTGACGTGGCGGGGCGATAGGTAATAGCAGACTGGCAATAGTGCCGCTCCTAATTTCTTTCTTTTCCTCGCATAACGTCTAACATATCGGATTACATTACGCACCGAAGTTCGATTTACTCTACCGCTTAGCAATAGCAGAGAAAAGAAAACTCATGTGTCTCACTTTTGAAACAAAGCGTGAGATAATATATTGGCAGAAGTGGACAAGAAGATTTTGAGTACAGGAGACATTTGCAAAAAATACGGCATTCCCAAGTCAATGCTCTCAACGTTCATAGTCATAATTTAATATGAAACAGGGAAGGGAGGTAATTCTAATTATATTAAGATCAGAGCAGATTAGTGTCATGTGGTTATCTCCCCTTACCAGTCCCTCTGTCCATGGTAATTGTGGAAATTTTGCCGTCACGGAAATCTTGAATTACGGAAATCTCAAACACTTTTTTCGATCCCAGAGAAATTCGCGTTTTCCGTGCTTGACTGTATTGTCATTTTCAGAGGTCCAGATCTGAAAATGTCTATGTCTTACCTTAAAAGTCCTGAAATCAGTGCAGTAACAAATTTAGATAAAACTGAAAACTCTTACTACCAGTACAAAGAACACAAAACATCAAACAAATATCCAGATAAACACATCTCTGCATGACAATAGTTGCTGCACAAGAACTGGTCCATGGTGGATTATGTGAGTCTCTAGTCCAGAGAAAGATGGAGGTCTTAGCATTGCCTGTCCAATGAAAAGTTGATATTACTGCTTCTTTACCTCTTTCCGATCTTTGATTCACAATCTGTTACATGACTATTAATGTGTTTGATTTTTAATCATTTATTGCTCCAGACGGCTTGAAATCATATCTTCTCATTCATCATCGACAAGATGTGCTGAATATTTTAGAGGAGGATGATGAAGAAGACTACCATTCTGTCACTGTCAAGTGAGTCAGGCTGCCAATGAATTTTCAGTATTATTGAGACAGAGTCCGAGACTTGTGGACCCAGAGAAAATAGCACTTTAGCAGCATGCTTATACTAAAGGGAACTCTTTAAACAGAGGAGAAAAGTGTTGAGTCAATAGCTGGTTGGCATTAACATCATGCTAAATCTGCGAGTCGTGTAGCATTTAGAGCCTGCAGATGGCAAAGATGTGACTAAGCAGAATGACTACAACAGTCAATATTGATAGTGGTATGACTCTATATAACCATGTGATGGAAATCATGGGAATCAGAACTATATCACCAATACATTAGATTCTCGTAAACATGGAAGCACAGGGAAAATGAAAAACTTGCCCTGGCTTAACCTTAGGCTTACTGATGTTTATTCATCCAAGACCCCTCCCCCTCCGTCATTCCATGGGGCAAATCCCCTGCTCTCTCTCTCTCTCTCTCTCTCTCTCTCTCTCTCTCTCTCTCTCTCTCTCTCTCGGATAAAATAAAAGTGATTGAGAAAAGGAGAACTCTACATAATTTTGTGGTTCATGATAATTTGCAGTGTCCCTGTTGTAAATTTATAATGTTTTCTCTCTTGACCTGAGAGTCCAGCTCTTTGAATGCACATTATTATAAAGAAGTGCTATGTGTGTACATGTGAGTGAGTATGTGTGTGTCGATGTTTATGTGTTTGTGTGTGTAAGCTCATATGTTTGTGGAGGTGTGCATTTGTATTTGAGTGTGTGTGTATGTGACTGTAAAGCACATCCAAGCCCTATTGGAGTGAAGAACCATACGAGTGCACTTTATCATTATTATTGGATATTTTTTCAAAAATTTGTCAGATTTTGTGAAAGGAGCAATGCTGTTTCAGGTTGAAGTATGGTATGGTGAAAATCACTGAATATCATGTGTAGTTGGCTCATGTATTATAAATGCTGAGGATACTTACCACTGTGCCCTCAAATTTTCTCACACAGCGCGCTGTCACTGTTTGAGACCAACATGGAATTCTGTGATATGCTGTTGCCTTCACCCCTGTCCATGCTGGAAACTTTTGATGCAGCACTTGTGGAAGCTGAGGTTGATTTGAAGAATGAACTGGATCAAGGTGGAAGGCAGGCTCACATGGTATTAAGATTTGTGTTTGAAGAAGTATTTCTTCTCAAGCATTTCTGAGACCTCTCGTTTACAATGCCTATTCTCAAATGGTTACAGTAGGCACTTTAGTGAAAATTTCAAAGTTCTTGTAGGGCAAGGAAATTATTGGCACAACAGAGAGCTTGGCTTTCTGTCAATCAAGCTTTTTGAATTTTTGAGATATCTTTATAAATTAAAAAGTTATGAAGTTTTAAAGACTTAATTTTCACCCTCATTTTCACCCCTTTTTTACACTGGGACTTTGTGCAGAGCCCATGTCAACAACGCGTGACGTCACGGCTCAGGGCGGCGCGTTCACCTCGATTTTTGGTGTACTATCGATAAAAAGGTGAACTGCTCATAATCAAGGTGAATACTCCAGAACAAGGATTTAAAGTTTTTCAGATAGCAGAGCCCATTGCCTATCATCAAGAGTAGTTTCAAGAAAACAAGAGCAATAGGTTTTGAGAAATCAACAGCTAAAACTTTCCTCATTTTCAAATGGAAATATCTCGGGGCCCGATACTAGCACAACGAAATAAAGCAGTCAAACGGAAGTGCATCCAAAGCTCTTTAAAAACATGTATCGATCTTGCTCGTAGGTCCACGAAAACGAAACAAAATAGTGGGTTGTTCGAGGCGCCTATAGTGCAACGCGCTACCCTCAGAAACAAAGGTTTACGGGCTGCCATGGGGCGCTTCGCGCTGGCGGCCGACTCCTTTACTGAAGTGCCTAGTTACAGTGCTTTCTATCTTTAGACACACCTTAACCCTACTGAAATCTTAGGTAAAGGGATGATACACTTGAACATGCACACAAATACTATTTATCAACCAATTTTCACAAAACAGACACTGATGGGGACAAGACTTTCTCTGCTTTCAGATCGTAATGTAAGTTTTTTTTTTCCTTTTCATCCTATAATACATGCAGGCAGTTAAACAAAAAAAAAGGGTGTAATGGGAGCAGATCTAGTGAGGTTCTCTGATTGTATGTGTGTGCTGTCTAGGCACTGTGCAGCTACAGTCCATGGGAAAATTTAAATGATGAATCGTGAAGTTACAGATATTTTGAACATTACCTTTAGTACGTGGCTTAAGACACATCACATTTCAAATCTGGTTCTCCAGCAGAGTCACACCAAGCTTACATGTCTTTGCACAGACTCAAGAAGCTCTTGCACATAATGCAATCCATCAATTATGGAATTTGCTGATAAAAGAAGTCTTACTTTCATGTGTCCAAGAAGAGTGGAGGCTTTGATAAGAAACAAGTATTTTTTTTCATTTTCAGACAGTGAAGCGAAAGGTTCATGTTCGAGTTATGTCACTGCCTGTATGTCCAGAGTTGAGCAGGACCACACTACCTAAAACTGCAGATATGGGGAGCTTTCTTTCCATCACTGGTAAAGTACACTTGGCAGCTCTTTTGAACTGGCCTTTTCTGATGTTCATTTGAACTTGTTGTTTAAATTTCATTGACTTCAAGTGGTAGCAAATTTTGTTTAGAATCTCCATGTGAAAATATTTGTTGTATGTCCCAAGCCTGGAGTGTTTTCAGTTCAATTCTTCTAATCATGGTCTAGTGGAACGTGTCTTTGGCAAAGCATTTCATTGACCATTTTCCTCAGTCTACCAGTCCATTGAAATGGGTACCCGGCAATTACCAATGAAAGATGTTGTTAGGATCTTAATGACTTCACCCAGTAATTATTATATTGGTGTTTTTGTAAGAAAAGTAAGTCTTCATTTTCTAAGTATTGCTGCCTTAATGCATAATGACTAATTTTTCTTTCTTTTATCTCCATAGGCACAGTTATCAGAACAACCTTAATTCGAATGCTTGAACATGAGAGAGAGTATATCTGCTCAAAATGTAGGACTGTTGTGACAGCACAGGTAACTGTTTCATGCATTTTACTGTAATCAAGGCAGATGATTTTTTCTTATAGCCATAGTGACTTCAGTGAGAAACGAGCCCAAGTTCATTTTATGTCCAGCAAACATCAGATAACTAAATGACTGTTTGTTTCATTAAGGTTTTACGGAGCCTCAGCATGATTATAGCTATATTGTGCCTTCCTGGTTGTAAAAGTTATATGTTTGGTAGAATTTTCTTACCAAACTGGCCCAGCAACGGCTTCTAGGCATATTCTGCAATTATTTTAAAATTGTTATAAAATTTTTAATGTGCAGTGTGTTCATAGGGGCTCCTAGCTTTTGTCCTTACCTAAGAAGACTAGGCACCAACTTCCCTACCCTGCAAGCCAGAGTGTGTGTTTCTAATTGTCACAAAATCACACTCCTGTTTCTTTGTTGGAGTGAGAGTTTTATAGCTTGTCTTGTCAGCATAATTATGGCTATACTGTGCATTTGTGGTTGTAAAATTAAACATTATCAAAAAAATGACAGTGCAGAAAGTCATGCATTTGATATATAAAATAAAGCATGAAGAGATATTTTAGCAATTTCATTTTTATATAAATTAGAGTGAGTTTGTATAGGTGTAAATATATGCATAAGAATTTCAGACGACTTTGTGAACATATTGGACAAAATTGTTCTTTGGTTGACCACTATCAACTTTAATAAATTCCATTGCATTACTGCCTCACTAGAACAGAGTTCATTGACTACAAGAACCGTACGCTCCAATAGTAAGTCGTTGAACAGAGGTTAAGTAGTTGTGTCTGTGTAAGCTTCGGCTGTCATCGTCATCCAGAGCTTTCCAGTGAATTTTCTTCTTTCTTTATATAGGCAGACTTTGAGCAGTTTTACAGTCTCAACAAGCCAACAGTTTGTACAAATGAAGCATGTGGAGGAAATAATCTTGTACCTCTGGGTGACAAAGGTAAGTCTATACTTGCTGCCTGAGAATAGTTTCCTTCAGTTCCTCATGACGGTACTTGTTTGAAAGTGGAAGACAGATGTAATATCAGGGCAATCTGTAGTGCAGAAAAGTATCTGCACTGTTTGAATGGTTGGTTGTTGTGAGTGATCAAAGACTGTGGTTGGTGTTCCGCATTTTATCACTGATATGGCATAGGACATAGAGGCATAAGTACCATTCGCCATTGTGCAAAGTCATGAATGTGACGCTTGTCTTGGGTGCAGTGTCTTTACTCTATATAATGATTGAGTGAGTGACCAAATGCACATGAAATGTTAACACGTTGAGGCTGATAGCACTTAGGCCCTATGTCGTTGATTTATTCAAATTGAGTAAACTTCTGTCTCTCTAGGTCTGATTTTCTCTTGATTTGACTGTGAGTCAGATTTATGTGTTCTCTAAGTGTTAGGTCCTAGCTTGTGCCGCAACTATCAAGAGATTAAAGTACAAGAGCAGGTCCAGAGACTGTCCATGGGGACAATTCCTCGATCTATGTGGATTGTTCTTGAGGATGACCTGGTGGACAGCTGCAAGGCAGGCGATGATGTGACCATAACGTAAGTGTATTACCATCATTGGTCACTGTCTGTATGGCTCTGCAGGGGTTTGGTGTACTCTATTCCACTGGATATAGATCTAGTAGGGCAAAAACTAATGAAAACTAATTGGTCAGATTAAAAAGGATATTGTGCTAACCAGTGATTCTTCAGGTCATATGAGTAGGGGCAGACATTACCCTCCTTATCATCAATTTGATAAGGAGGTGGGGGATTTGTAAATTTTTAGAGAGATGTATTTTTTCTCAAGTAATACAAACTTTGGAGAGCAGGTAAGAAGGGGAGATTGGTTAAGGAGTAAACTGCACAATTGTACAGTCTGGGGAAATGCTGGTGTTAACAGAGTTGAAAGGAAAAAGTATGTGCTGTCAATATCGTAAGAAGTTGTTGAGATATGAGATTGTCTGGTTTTAAGAGGTGGAGCAAAGTGGAGAGCACCAAATTTCTTTACCTTAAAACACATACCATAATTATAGTATTGGTTCCAAGTTTATTTTACTTGGTGGTAGCACACTGTCACAAAAGTGTGACTAACTGTACCATGAATTTATGTTTTAGGAGGGGTATTGGAAATGTAAATGAACTTAATTTGAGAAGTACGTGGTACACAGAATATTAAGCTTTGAATAGCTGTTGTCAGTGATTGGATTAATTTCTTTGTTGGAGTCTGTGGAAAGACCTTTTTTAATAATAATAAAGTAGTATGATAGCACTCATCAGTACATGCTTCTTTATTTTGGGTTGGGGAAGAGCTGTAGCATGACATATATCAATTCCTATTGGACAAAAAACCCAGATATCTTTGAAACAGAATTAATGGGTGTCAGTGATAGTATATATGTAAACTTTTCAGTGGAACTGTCCGACAGAGGTGGAAGACTGCTATGGCAGATGTGCGATGTGATGTGGAAATTGTTCTTCATGCTAACCATGTTCTTGTCACTAATGAGCAAAGAAATCAAGTGATGATCACACAGGAGTTGGTGAGTATTGCATTGCAAAGACCTGAGCTCCTGAAGTTAGCTGGTATAAACATTTGAGCTTTATGAATTGACTCCCCAATATACAGACATTTTATGTGACAGGAAAAATATTACTGGTATGCAAAATGTATGTGTACATTATTTTCTACGAAAGTTAACTTTTTGCTCTATGTCACTAGAAAGATGAGGTTCGTGAGTTCTGGGAAGATCACAAGTATCAGCCACTAACAGGAAGGAATATTATCTTGTCCAGCCTGTGCCCTCAGGTGTATGGCTTGTATGTGGTCAAGCTGGCAGTGGCTGTGGTGTTGGCTGGAGGTGTTCAGGTAAGAGTAAGTTAAGGGCAAAACTGACCACTCATCTTGCATTTTTCAGCAAATGTGGGATTTCTTGAATAGATACGGCACAAGGGACAAACAGCATAAGATATTTTTAGATAATGTTATAGGCTACCATATTGTGTCTGCATCCTGCAGTTTCAGATTGGCTGCTGACAAATCAACTCCTCACACCACTGATTAGAACTAGAGGAAATTTTAACATGTGCAGAGTTTTGAGTAGAATCATATATCTTGAAACGCATCACTGCAGAAAGAAATCTTTAACACCTTCAGGAAATAGGACTTGTGAGGGCTGAGAAAGATATGAAGATACAGTTTATAGCATAGCAGATACTGTGCTTTCCTCTTAAGTATTCTGGTAGTTCAACCACTTTTGCAGGACCTGATTGCGTACTCTCTTATTTTTTTTTGAAGGACCTGATTGCATACTCTTTTTTTTTTTTTGAGTTCTATTATCTCTGTTAGCACTACAGTCGAGCACAGAAAACTCGAACACACTAATCTCGAATTCACGGAAATGTTGAACGCTGTTATCGGCCCCTTTTAACTGCCTCTATTTTCTTTGTATTGTTAACACTATTTTCTCGAACTCTCAACACGCATTCCTCGAACGATTTCATCATCATCTACCCGATCTCAAAGCGGCGAAATGACCGAAAAAGCCTTTCTTTGTCTGGCGTTGCTCGTCCCAGTGTTGGTGATAAGGGAAAGGTGTGCGGGAGTGCCGTAGTGATGGGCAAGGGATCATTTGTGTGGCTCTATTGAGTCAGCGGGAGTGGGGTGGTGTAGTGATTGAGCATGCAGAGCGACCTGGCGGGTGGTGGACTAGGTCAACACACGCTGCGATAAATTTTATTGCGTCGAACATGACGCGATGCGCATAGAGTGACGTGGCGGGGCGATAGGTAATAGCAGACTGGCAATAGTGCCGCTCCTCATTTCTTTCTTTTCCTCGAATAACGTCGAACACATCAGGATTACACTTATGCACCGAAGTTCGATCTACTCTGACGAAATCAGGTGATTTTCGTCTTCTGTTCATTAAATTCAGTTTGTTTGTCATGATTTTATGTGGAACGTCGGAAACAGGGAAGGGTGGTAATTCTAATTATGTTAAGATCAGAGCAGATTAGTGTCGTGTGGTTATCTCCCCTTACCAGTCCCTCTAGTCGATGGTAATTGTGAAAATATTGCCGTCACGGAATCTCGAAGTACGGAAATCTCGAACACTTTTTTCGATCCCGGAGAAATTCGAGTTTTCCGTGCTGGACTGTATATTCCTTTAGTGTAACCATTCCCTGAATCTTCCCTCCATTCCCCATGCCATGGTACAACATGTTATTTTAGCTGAAGGCCAGATGTGACATTTGCTGGTCATGCTGTTTGCATTCTCTCCCCAGAGAGTTGATGAGAGTGGCTCCAAGGTTAGAGGAGAAATTCATTTACTTCTGGTAGGAGATCCAGGTATGCTGTCATGAAAATGATATCTACTGATTGATAGTTATCTTTCACACTCTGTTTCAATTTGAAGAAACAGTTTCACAGCATGTGAAATATTCCTATCAGTGTTCAGCTCCTCTCAGCAGTGCCATCAAATGTCTGTCTAGAAACTGTCCTTGTCAGTTCTTGATTGTTTGAGCACCATGTCTCAACAACTAGCCATGTTGGCTCTTTCCACTTACCATTCCCCTTTCTGCAGCAAGTTTCTCAATTCACACAGTAGTGTAAGAAGACCTGCTGGTGAGCTTTATATTTATTCATCAATATTTTTAAGATTCATCCTGGCATTACCCACTTTGTCTGTATGTAGATATACTTTTTACATCCATGGTAATAGGTTAAGAAATTTTGAATGTGCAACATTTGTCATTCCATTTCTCGATTTTTAAAAGTAAAAGAACGGTTATTAAGGTAGTAAGATTCAAAGAGGGCATTTTTAATTTTCTTAATACTTAGGCAGTTTGCATTAATATCTGAATTACAAGTAGGGTGAGTCCTGATTACTTGTGTAATTATTTATTTAATAAGCTTTTCAAGCCAGGTAGTCTGATGCATTAAACATCCTCTAAAAGGGTCATGCACTGTATTTCATACTAGTTAAACTGCAACCCATGATTTTGCTTTTATTTGTGTTCAAAGCTGACGGGAACTGCAGTTTGAGAGCAAAATTACACTGTTCTTGCAATAAAGTGGTAATCATGCTGAGGCACTGTTAACCCAGACTGCTTTAACCCCTTTCCATTCCAACAGGTACGGGAAAGTCTCAGTTTCTCAAGTATGCATCAAAGATCACCCCACGATCTGTCCTTACCACGGGTATTGGGAGTACTAGTGCTGGTCTAACAGTCACTGCAGTGAAGGTGGGTAGTAATGACAGCAACGGCAGAAAAATCATGAAGACCAAAATTTAAATAGCCATGAATTTTCAAACAGAGCATCTTTGTTTTGTTATTTCTGCCTGATGTTCAGGCAGTACCACTTAGACGCTCATGAAAGAATCTAAAATCTGTCATGGTCATATGAGTCCCTGTTGAAATCCGTAGAGTTATCACCAACTATTTTATACTCTGAGGAGGCACTGCTGATTTTATGTGTTGTTTTATTTCTTTCAGGACTCAGGCGAGTGGCAGCTGGAGGCTGGAGCACTTGTATTAGCTGATGGTGGACTCTGCTGTATTGATGAGTTTAACTCGATCAAAGAACATGACAAGACAAGTATCCATGAGGCCATGGAGCAGCAGACAATCAGTGTGGCCAAGGTTGGAAGAATCAACTTATCTTAATGGAAAGGACTTTTAACTAAACGACATTTAAACTTTTGACTGTCTTTCTGTTATCATTTAGGATATTTTAGGGTTAACACTTGTTGAACACTTGAGCATTCCTGATTCAAAGAAGCAGTGTGCTTGTGGGTGCTTTTATCACTTTACACAGTAAAAACTTGTGTAGATGACAGTGTTGGCGACCCTCCTTGAAAGAAACGACTCTAAGTCCTCTCACTGCGTACTGCTGACAGCTGGTGAGCTACTCTCTATATCTTGGTTGGTTAAAGGCAGAGAAAATTGTGTTTAAGAAACAAGAGATGCATGACACTGTCATGGGGAAACATATTTAAAGCCCTATACAGTGAACATTCTGACTTCTGTGTTTTCGGTTTAAGACATGTTATTCTTTCTGAAGGAAGAGTTACCCACCATGATTTGACCAGTTACGGTATAGAGGTCAGTTATTAGTGTGACTTTTTACATTCTGTTTCCAGTGTAACCATGTAAGTGTTTTGGAGCAGTGAAATCACAGCCCTTTCCCTGTTAGGGAGGAAGTGAAATAAGCAGTTTTCAGTTAGTAAATTGACAAATATATTTCCATGATAAAATTTCGGCTGAAAGAATGGTCTGTAGATGTGGTAATTTTGAATCCTCTGACAATATTTGGTTAAAATTGTTTTTTCTTTGTTAGACTGCATTTTATAGAGCTGTTTACCAACGTCATGCATGCCCGTAGCTCATGACCATTAGCAACTCGGACTGGATACTTTATTTATTTCCACTCATCACCACCACCTTCTACCAATCAGCATGCAGCACAATTGAAACACACCAAAGAAGTAACTCACCCCTAAAAGATGTTCTTTATGTGTCTTTTCCTATGCTATGCCAGCATTCTGCTGAAGCTAACATGTGGTGCCTTTTCACACTCATTTTTTTGTTTTCTGAATGTTGTTCCTTGCAGGCAGGTCTGGTTTGTAAACTCAACACAAGAACAACCATTCTCGCAGCGACAAATCCAAAGGGGCACTATGATCCAAATGAGGTGCGTTTGGTTTCTGAGTATGTTCCCATTGTCCACTGACACATTTACTCCAGGGCAGCCAAGACTTTGTTGAGAACATAAAGTTTTGCAGGTGAAAATATTGGGAATTTGGATTTTAATTTTCCAGTTTGGAAGTCCGTTAAAACACTGGAAATAACTAGATGAAAAGATGGTGAGCACAAATTCAGTTCTCTACCTTGAGCAATTTCCCAAGCTTGGCTTTCACCCTTCTGATTGGCTTGCTAATTTTCATCGATCAGCAGCATACAATGGAATATGTATAGGACGACCACTGTTCATCTCTTACAAAAGTGGTAAATATTGACCAGCAGTCAAGTTGTAAAAATGATTCCCCACTGGGCTTCAAACTGGTCTGTGTCCTCTGCTTGGTGCTGCTGTATGGCAAATGAAAAGAACAGATGGTATATTCAAGTTATAAAAAAAACAAAAACCTGTTTACTTGTGAAAGCTTAGAAGGTTCAGATTAGCCAGTTAGTTGCTGCTTTATACAATGTGCTTGTGTCTTTGTGCTTTATATTGTATGAGACATGAAAAGAAGTGGTTATGGTCATGTTGGACAGATGGCTGTGATAAGGAGGTCAAATACATAGGAAATATGAATAGTCATCTCTGAAGCCCGTTCACCACTGCTGATGGTCAGGCTATACAGGTGGTCATTACATCAAATTTGACTGTACCACCTTTCTGACTGCTTTAATGTTTTAGCCTAGATCTAATTCTTCAAAGCACACATATATATCTGTTTCAAGGTGGGACCCTTGACTAGTGAAATTTAGTCTCTTTTCAGATTATTTTATTACCATCCATGTGTGACCATACTGTGAAAAAGGTCAAAGCATTCAGTATAATACATTTCCACAAGTACTGCCATCAAATTATTTTGTAAAAATGGCAGAGATTTGTAGTGTTGGCATGGATAAACCAATGCTTTTAAGTTGAAGTAGTGAAGTAAATAGTGTTGAATCAGTAAGCCACTGACTTGATCCTGGAATTTAAAAAATGCTTTCTTTCAGGCAATACCGCTTTTATTTACTTCATGCATAAAATGTGAGATCAGAGTAGAACCACAAACTTACATTCATACTTTTACAATAGGTTAGGAGAGTTGGAGCAGAGCATTTCAGTTTGTTATCCTACACTACTACTATTACAGTGAGAGGGCAAAACAACTTATCTCTTATGCCTATATATGCTTTACTACTCAGGTTACTCATAACACTAGAGAGCTTTTATTTTCAAATTCAGATCTCTTACAGACTGTTATGGTAGAGGTAGGCATGCACAAATGGCATTTCTTATTGTTACAGTCTTAAAGCATGTTATGAACTGGATGTGAAACTTACATCTCATTCTAGTTTGTAAAGTTCAGCATGATCATAACACTAAGAAATGCCAAATGCACATATCTGTCTCTGCCAAACAGATGAGCTGAATTTAAAAAAAAAACTAAAATCAAGCTTTCTGATATTTTTTAACTGGATTTTTGTCCAAACCTTATTGCATTACATTTACAAAAAAAAGCAAGATTATAAATATGTACTAATTTTCTCTCATTTCATAAGAAAGACAGTGAAAAGTGGAAGTGGCTACACTTGTGCGAAAAGGCGATTTTTTTTTTTTTTTCGTGCGGTATTTGTCCAGCTATAATCTATCTCTTTCAGTCACTTTGTGTTAATATTGCCCTGGCTAGTCCGCTGTTGTCACGATTTGACCTGGTGTTGGTGTTGCTGGATACACAGAATGATCAGTGGGACAGAATTGTGTCATCTTTCATACTGGAAGGAGTGCATCCTGTTGGTGAGTCTCTCTGGGCATATACGGTAATCCTCACAAAACTTTATACACAACAGTGACATCAGAAATTGAAATCAAGAAGATAAACCTGCGAAGGATATTTCTTGGACCCAACATTTCAAATAAATTTATTCCATATTGTGTTTACATGAACAGCCATTTAACATCATAAAGTAGTAGAATTTACAAGGCAAGGCAGGAACTGTATTTTACACTGTAATTAAATTGTGTGCTGCATATGATGACTTTGAAATTGCAAAGGTACGGTTATCAAGGACTCGTTATTCCCAGGCCTTAAGAGGCTGCCAGTTAGCTAGGAATGTATTTTACCAAGAAAAATATCTTCCCATATACATTCTTTTAACTATTTACCCCCTAAGCCACCTGCCCAAGACGAATTCCCAATCCCTAAGAGAAGGCAGATAACTCTAAAAAAAATGTGACTTTTTAAAAAAAAAATTTCATTTAAAAAAATCGAATCCGGCACAGGTTGCACCCATTCACTGTCTCATACATGTTTCCATCATAAAGCTTCACGATAGAGGTGTAAACCATCCTCCATCACCTCAAAAAAAGCCAAAAAACCTATGACAATTTCAAAAAAATCACAGAGAAGCAACCATTTACCCGATTTTCTTCAAACAAACACTGGAAGGAAGTTCGTTTTCCGCAGCTTCCGATTCCACAATTTTTATTTCCGTTTGGCGACATTCAGAACGTGCAATGCCGTCCGTAACGAAACAAATCTAAAACGGCGACCCGCGGCGACTGTAGGGGTTTACCAATAGCGGCGACCCGCGGCGACTGTAGGGGGTAAATGGTTAATGCTGTTTGTAGTTCGCTTCCTCATATGGAAATTTGTCAACTTGTAATCTTCCTGAGGAACCCATCATCTGTCAAAGTTTCACCACCTTGGTGACCTGCGTGACATGCAGCTTTATGGCAGTGATGTGGCTTTGGGGAGATTTGTTTTTTTATTTGGTTTTAGGGTTTTATGGCATATCAGCACGATAACAGCTATATTGGATGTCTCTAGTTGTAAGATTAGATTCATCATCATCATCAGTGCCTTTCACCCCTAGCAGGGCATAGGCCACGTACAAGCGAATTCCATCTTTCCCTGTCTTGGGCCATCCTTCCAAGCTCATTCCAAGTGAGCTTCATTTCTCGCATGACCCTTTCCGTGCATCGTATCCATGTCTCCCGTGGTCTACCCCTGCCTCGTGTTCCTTGTGGGTTCCATTGCAGTGATTGCCTGGTGATGTTTCCACTAGGTTTTCTGAGGGTGTGTCCAATCCAGCGCCATTTACGGAGTCCAATTTCTACCTCTATTTCCTTTTGTCCTGTTCTTGCCCATAGCTCTTCGTTTCGTATCTTGTCTTGCCACTTCGTTTTTAGAATACTCCTCAAGCATCTGTTGATGAATGTCTGGACTTTGTTCATTACTGTCTTTGTTGTCTTCCAGGTTTCACAGCCATAGAGGAGCACTGATTTGACATTTGAATTGAAAAGCCGGATCTTGGTACGCAGTGAGATGTTGCTTGCCTTCCAGACCTTTGATAGTTGATTAAATGCAGTCCTTGCTTTGGCAGTCCTTGCTTTTACATCCGCTTCCGTACCACCTTTTTTGTCAATGATACTTCCCAGGTAGGTGAATGAGTCAACTTCTTCCAGGGATGTGTTTTCTACCGTGACAGCAGAGCTTGAGACTGTGCCTAGTTTTAACACTTTAGATTTCCCAGGATGTATACGTAAGCCGACGCTCTTTGATAGACTGTTGAGTTCCTCGGTCTTTTCTTGCATCTGAGAGTGTGTGTGTGACAGCAGTGCAAGATCATCTGCGAAGTCCAAGTCGTCCAACTGTTGCCAAGGTGTCCACTGTATTCCATTTCGTGTGCCTTTTGTGGCTTCCTTCATGACCCAGTCAATTGCCAAGATGAAGAGGAAAGGTGAGAGCAGGCATCCTTGTCGCACCCCTGTTTGTACCTGGAATGGTTCTGAGAGCTGTCCTTCATGAAAGACTTGGCAGCTTGTTCCATCGTAGGTGGCCTTCACAAGCTTGACGAGTTTGTCAGGTATTCCGTAGTGTCTCATGAGTTTCCACAGAGTTTCCCTGTCAACGCTGTCGAATGCCTTTTCAAAGTCGATGAGTGAGTGAGTTTGTGTTTTACAGCGTGTCAGCACGATTACGGCTATATTACGTCCTCATGGTTACTGTTAACGTTTTTTAGTAGAATTTTCCTATCAATTTTGCCTGGACAGCGGCCACTAGGCCTACTCTTTTACGATTTTAAAACTGCCAAGGGATTTTTAACGTGCACACGGGACCTCCTAGTTTTTCGTCTTTATCCGAGAAGACTAGACGTGGGCTTTCCTACCCTAAAAGCCAGATTGTGACTGTCCTATTGGCTTCAAAACTGCAACGGGCGTCACTGTTGCAGGGTCACGCTCCTAAAATGTGTAGAGACCATGTTTTAGGTAAAAACGTTGTAGTACACAAACAGTTGACTAAAAGGGGTGATTTCCATTCCAGAGACTGCTCAACAATGATGCGCAGGGTAGCTATAAGATTAGATTGCCGGATACAATTTTCCTATCAGTATATTCCGGACAGCAGCCATTAAGCCTACTTTTCTATGATTTCAATACTGTCAAGAGATTTTTAACAAGTGCAACGTTCACATGGGACCTCCTATGGTTTTCTTGCCCTGAAAGCCAGAGGATTAGGAGTGTAATTACATTTTGTGACGTGCTAGTGTGATAATAACTGCTATATGCTAATTAAGTTTAATTTCTTACACAATATTCACATTAGATTATAACAGATGATATGGATGCTGTAAAATGTATAAAAGCAGTCCAAGTCAAGAGTAAAACTGTGATATTGGGCAATACAGCATTTTTCTGTATATTTCAGTGATCACTTCTGTGTTAGGTCTTGAAATACAGTCTGATGGTTTGAGGAGAAATAAGATTCACTGAGGTCTTGTGCAAGTGAAATGACCTTTCATTGAATAGGAAATGAGCTCTTTTAGTGTCACCTCATGAGTTTTTGTATTTTACAGGGTTATCCTTGGGAGGGGGGAGTGGATGGGTGGGTATCAGAGACTCCATAACATTCAGAACATGTAATTTTAACTTTCCTTCATGTCATTTTCAGTTGAGGTCAGCAATGGTTGGTCAATGGATAAGATGCAGGCATACTTAACCCTTGTGAAGTCTGTCACCCCACATTTGACACCACAATCAAGCAGGTTTAGCTACCACCTTTTCCGTTTCTGTTATGTAGATGGAATCACCTTATGTAGATGGAAGCACTGGGTTTCCTTCTTGTTGTTTATTTTAACCATCACTCAAATCTCTTTATCTAATGGAAGGGTGTAGCCGAAATTTTCAGGATTTTTTTTACACATGATCTGGTTCCCTGTATGCGGATGACATTATGTTTTTAATTAAGTCCTGAACCACTTTATGTATAGACATGATAAAATAATTTGCTCTTACTTCATTTAATAGTTTAACTCTGCAACATACTCACTTTACTTAATAGATCAATCAGAAGGAGACACTGGCATACTTTTTGTGGTTTTATTGAAACTAGCATACTTTTTGTGGTTTTATTGAAACTATTTCTGCTCAAAGGTGCCCGTTATAATTATAAGATGCGCGGTCATTACCCATGATTTCTATGTGAATTATCTTGCCTGTTTGTTGATCATGGCCACTTACATGGTTAAAGGTTAAATTTTATTTGTTGAAAATTTCATGGAAGCTAGATGGAGTATTCTGAAGTAGTTAAAATTAATAAAACTATACTTTAGTGAGTCTTCGGAGTGTCTGGACAGTCTTGGAGAAATTTGTCCACTGAAATAAAATCTCTGTGCAATTATTACAGAGTACTTCAGGCCTATTACAGAGCCCAAAGAGGTGCTGATGATCGCAATGCAGCACGGACCACCATGAGGCTTCTCCAGAGTATGATACGACTTTCACAAGGTATGACTATTGCATAGAGGGCTAGAAAAGGAAAATGTGTACCATACTCATGTACACTGGTTTCAACTTTATAGTTGGGTTTGAAGAGCACAGTTTATTTGATGCATGTAGAGAGTTCTTTATAGTCTTATAGGAAGTTTTCAAAATCCATCTGCTGCAGCTGATTCACAGCAATGAACCCAGCTGATCAGCTAAAGGCAAGCACTTCCTGCTTAGTTTGTCCATATAGTTTAACATGTTTCTAGTTTTGCACAGTTATAGAAATAAGCATAGCTGCTTAAAAGTGAATACTAGGAAAACTTGTATGTCTAGGGTATTGTCCTATTTCCAGAGCTATGTTAATACTTGGTGCCCCAAGTTCATCAAATTAATTCCTTTTCGTGGTTTTAATACATGGTGCCCTAGAGTTCTACAAATTAATTCTTTTTCATGATTTGCCTCATCCTTTGAGTGAAAATGTATATTCTGACGGTCCCTCAGGCCATGCTCGGCTCATGTTTCATGATAAAGTGACAGTGCAAGATGCAGTGGTTGCTGTGACCCTGATGGAGTCTAGTATGCAGGTATTTGATCTTTATAACTATTTCTTGTCTATGTGGTGATTTATGTCTGTTTACCGAGTGTAATGGTGTGGTTCTTCCTCCCCCTCATACTTCTTATAACATAGCTCAGTTACCATTTAGTTAAGTAGCATATGCTATCAATGAAAATGGCATTTGAGATCAATCATTCAGGACCTCTAATCAGTTGCACATGTTGTAAACATGAGTTAAAGTGTAATGGTCAGAACTTACTTAGTATTGTTAAATTATAGATTGAATTTCTAAAATTTATGCAAAATAGCCATTAGCAGATCTGATTCTGCGAACTTGACAGAAAGTGTTAGTGACTAAAAATTTTAAATGGTGATGAAGTGAAAAATGTAAGTTTCTGGTTTCTGTAGATTTGGTATGAAAAATTCAATTTTACACAGTGTTTGTAGGTTTACCAAATCGCCATGAGATCGCACAGTTGTTCCCAAAATTTTCCTGTGATCTCTGAAATATGTATAGTTAGGCTGGCAGCTCTCTGCAGATGGGAATGAGAGGAAGAAACTTCAAAGCACAAATTGCTGGAAAATGTGATGGAGAAAGCAAGTTTCAGAAACAAATGCTTAACTTGAGCTTTGATAACAAATTGCCGCCATCTGAATAGAACATGGTTGTTCTTCCTTGCATGCATCTATCACTTTGTATTGGTATCTTCCAGTGATTTTAATTATTATCACCTGTGACTCATTCATTTCATATGTTGCATCATCCCGTTATGTGCATGACGCTTATCAAACATTCAAATGCTCTGCAGCTAAAAAGAGAGTAATATTTGTACTGCTGTTTCCAGGGTGCAGCTTTGTTGGGAGGAGTAAACATCTTACATACATCTTTTCCTGATGATGCGGATGAGGAGTATATTTTGCAAGGTAATCATAATACAGTGTGAGCTGTTTGCTCAGCCATATGCATATCTGGACCACACAAAGAATACAGTCTATCTTGGGCTTTACGCACTTGACTGTTGTGACCATCTCTCATGCCCAGTCTCTGGTATTCAATGAGTATTACTACATTAGGCCTACCGTGTTATGACTTGTTCATAATTACTACTGTCCCGGTTATAGAAATATGAAGCAGTAATAAAAATTACGAAGAATTAACATTTTTATGTTTCAGGAATAGTATTCCCCTCTGGGAGCTCCAAAAATACCCATCTTTACTACTTAAAGTAGGGAAAGTCCCAGGAATTTGTTGTCTTCTTAAATGAAAATAACTTGAAGTGATTCATCCATGCACAGAAACAGAACTTTTTAAATGGATCATCACTCATCAGACACACAAAAAAAAATGGCTTAGGTGCCATCTGACATTCAGTCAGACAACGCCTGTATTCTGTCATACAGAATTGCATTACTGTATGTGTGACAGAGGAGACAAGACAGTCTGATATCAGGTTCAAATATAAGGCATTCAGCTTGGCTTGGTCAAAATCTGTAAACTTTGGTCTGTTGGACATTTGGTATGGCACTTACTGGCATTCAGGTTAAGTGGGTCAGTTTCCGGGATGGGCAGTCAGGTATTTGTTGATGCATGTGAGAAATGCCAGCAACCCAAAATGCTGACACCATGATCATTTTTGAGGTTCTAATCACAAGTTTTCTTCTGTCACTGCTGTTTTACTTTGACTAACTTTTTCTGCTCTTGCAATGTCAGGGTAACCAAGACAGTCTTGTGTGTGTGACTAACTGCTGATACAAAATGCTGTCTTGAAGTGTGAAGTTACAAACCTTATTTTGCATGATGTGTAAGCCGGTGGAGAGTCATAAATTTGTGGTTCTTTTGACTTTGTGCAGTGACATAAATGTACTTTTGGGGATTGTGCATCTGTGCCACTAAGTCAAAAAACCAGACAATTGCTTCATTTACCCTTGCATTATTTGCATGCACAACAGTATAATGGGATGATGTTTTCCTTCTGTTTTGCAGCTGAACTCATTCTAACCAGACTTGGGCTTATTGACATCCTTGCGGAAGAGCTGGAGAACCAGAAGAGAATTAAATCCATGAGGTTAAGACAGCAGAGACAGCTTCAGCAACAACAGCAGCAAAGACAACAGTTGTCTCAAAAAATACACTCAACAATTAAATCTCCGCAGTCACAACAACAGCAGCCGGCAACTGGAGATCGGGTTCAGTCTCATCAAGCACTGCAGGGAGGATGGTCTCAGCAACAAGACCAATTCTCTCTTGAGCAAGGACCAGGACAACATATACAGCAAAAGCAGGCTAAAAGGCCTGAGGCACAGCCTCTCGAGAATGGACAGGGTTACAAGAAGATTTCTGATGAAATACCCGGGAACATGCCGCCACCTCTGCCATCACAGTTATCGGATACTTCAGTGTCTTTTCAGTGTGTATCTGAAGGTAAAGATGTGATGTTACCACCTAACCTTCCTTTACATGCCACACGTGCAGCAAGTTCAGGATTTGAACATGGACATGTCAGTCGACCAGGTGTGTGTGAAATGATGTGCTCTTCAAAAGCTACAGATGCTGGTTGTATGATGCAAAGCACACCCATGAAGGACATCCAACATAAGTCTAACCCACTGGAAAACTTGGATATGTCTTGTATCCATGAAACATCTCAAAATGGAACTACCATAGCAGCAGTTGCTGATGATTCATCTAAACCACACAGTACTTGGAATTCTGGACCAAAAAATACTGTCCGCATTCAGAGTTTTCAGAGTCACAAACAAGGGCCCAGCACATTATTTGAAACTTATCTCAAGGAGGGAAAGAACCAACAGAATGATGAAAATGAAGAAGCAGAGCAAGGTACCAAGGGAACCAGCCTGGAACAATCAGCCTTAATGGATCTCTTAGACCTCAGTGTAGATTTGGATCAAATTTATGGAAATGCAGCTCAGAATCAGAAACAATGTGTAGCAAATGCTTATACCAAAAGCAATGGTGTGGCTGGCGATGGTAAAACCAATAGCTGTATCGGTAAAGTAATTAAACAAAGAGTTGAGTTCATGGAAGGGAGAGAGAAACTGAGAGAAAACATGGAAGGAGAGCCTGACCTGTTTACCGAGGAAAACAAACAAAGAGCTGGAAAATTAGTGTATTCTAAAGATGGATATAAGAAATGCAAAAAGTCTAAACAAAAACCCACAATTAGTGCTTCAGATGCTAACAGTATAAATGTTCCTTCCAAAGAGAAAGGCAAGACACCCTGTGTTAAGTCTAACCATAAGAAACATGGAGGCAAAAACCAGGTGAAAAAGGGCACACATTGTCACCCAAATGCACAGCAGTGTGGTTCATCATGTAAGCCAGATAACAGTGGAGAACTAGAGGAAGATGTAGATTCACCACAGTCTAAGATCAGTGATGGTCCCAGTGACCAAACTTTGAAATCTGCCCATAATGAAAGTTTACATAAGAAAGAGAGGGAAGCTTTCACACCTGTTAAGGCAGACAACCACAAGCTGAAAAAGAAGAGAAAGAGAATTATTTCTTCATCCGGTAGTGAAAGTGATTTTGAGAATGAGTCAACACAAATCAGAGGTTCAGTGCATAAGAGTGGTAAGAGAACGCAATGTATGAAAAATATTGAGGACAAACCGGGAGCTTTACAAGGAAGCATAAATGCTTCAAGTGCAAAATCGGAGATTACAGCATCATATGTGTTAAAAATTCATACTGCATGTGAAGATGGTAAACTGAAACCAGTCATGCCCAATGATGTGCCTGAGACGAAAAGAAAGGTGTCCTCGTCTACTTTGAATAAGTTGAAACAGTTTTCTTTCAGCAGCTCAGATACAGACCCTGATGGTGTCAGCTTGCCAGAGGATTGCAAATCAAGGAATGGAGCTGTAGCTCCACTGTGCATCTACAGCTCTTCAGGAAATGACCAGAGTAAAACAAATACAGAGGAAAGTATTGGCTTAGGGGAACTGAGGACTGTTTGTAGCTCAGCAAAGAAAAGAGTCCGCATTTCAGACTCTCAGGATGTAGTTCCCGAGGAGTCTCTGTCACCATTTGATAAAGGCACAGTGCCTTGTGATAGCAATAGGCATGCAGAAAACTCAGCATTTTCCTATTATAACAAGAAAAACCATGAAGAAAGCTCAGCTTCAAAACTATGCAAATTAAGCACTGCCAGAACTGAAAGCAGAATGAAAAGAGGAAGTGGGTATTGTAATAATGACTCTGAAAGAGCTCAGTTGGAAAGAACTTCTTTGTCATCACATGTTGGGGCAGATTGCAGATCTGCTGTTTCACAACCCACAACAAACTTTGCCACAACTTCTGGAGATAAGTCAGACACTACCCAAAGCAATGTTGTACAAGACTTACCAGGACCTTCATTTTTTTCACAGTTCAAGTTTAAGAGGATGCGCCCAGCATTGAAAAACTGCATAGACAAGAACTCTTGTCATGTTCTCTCTGATCAGGAGGCATTGCCTGCTGATCATTCTGAGTCCTGTAAAGTCAATCAAGACATTGTTGAGAAAGAACTGGATTCCCAAGATAGAGTGTTAGACACAACCAGATTGGGGGAGAATTCATTATCAAGTAAACTGATGACAAATAAACTGTTTGAAACATCTAGTGTACTGGAAGAAGAGTTGCAGTCCTGGGACATGTTACCAGATCAAGTGGAGTCTCCACACTTCACCTCAAAGAAGAATGAGAAGACTGTAATAGAACATAGAGGCAAACCTCTCTCTGAAAAACTTAGTGTGTCAGTAAAAGGACCAGGAGGTATATCACAGGAGATTGGCACTGTTTCAGTCTCCCATGACAGCCTTCCAGAAATACAACCCCATTCATTTCAGCATGACAACAATTTTGAGAGAAAGCTGCAAAAGTATGGCAAGGAGAATAAAGATGCGTCACAGCTGTTGACCTCAAACCTCTCACAGAATTCTTGTGAATTATTCTCACAGGAGGTTGCTTGTTTACCTTGTGTTGACCATGAAAACTTTGGTCTGACTTATTCACCAGCTACACAAAGTTTGACACAATCAGCTTTCACATCAACTCAAGAGAAGAAAAAATTTAAGAAGTTCACATTCACAAGGTTAAAACCTGCTAAAGGACTTGCAGTTGCTGAGAATGTATCAGGACTTCAGAGAGCCCCAGATCACTTATTGCAGAGTCAAAGCAGTCATAATGGCAATACACAACCAGAAGACATTCTCAGTTCTGTTCCGTTTATGGCTGTGGGATCAAGTCCAACTGTAAATGAACCCCAAATCCAGAGTGACAATTTTCACCAACACCTCCCTTCACTAAGTTCAACTCCATGCAGTAGTATGGTACACCATAGTAATTCCTCGAAGAATTTATGTCAGACTGCTGCAGCGCCACATCCAAGGACAGCTTTTGCTACCACATCTGCCACCAGCAAAATGCTTCCCACCAAATTATCAAACTTTGGAGGCAGCAATAATGCATCAAATTCCACAACTCGTGTCCCAGAGACAGGAGGCCAATATGTTGCGCCATTAGTTGGAAACAAAAAGAACTGGGCCCCATCACCCCTCAAACTTTCAAAACCATCATGGCTGACGAGATTGAAAGAAAGCAACATTCAGTCCTCATCTTCCTTTGCGAGATTAGCATCCCAACATAGCTTGTTAGATGATGATCTTGAAGAGCTGCTTAATACAGACTTATGATAATGACTATCCCTATTAAGTTCAGAGTGTTGCTTCTTTGGTGGACATTCAGAATTAGGTTTATGTTTATTAAATTGGAACCAAGATTTCAGGCTCAGAAGGTAATTGCAGTCTTCCAAATTCACATTTTTGTTGGTAGTGGAAAGAAGAGTATCCATTTTTTTCGCAAGCATGCAGTAATCAGGCAGTGATTGGGCAGTGATCGAGTAATGAAAAAGCAGTGGATTTCCAAGGATTTTTCAACAGTACTGAACAATTGTCACTTTCCACCGCAGAGTGCTCTTTCATGTTCTGTATTGCTTTGATGATTCATCTCCATGCACTGGGAAGGAAAAATTGCTTTTGGCTAGCTATTTTCCGATAATTGTTCCCTGTTATTCAGGAATGACCTCTAGCCACATCAAACAGAATAATGATAGCTCAGACTTCATATATGGTCAAAAAAAATGTGACTCAAGTCCCATTTTGTTGGACTACAGAATATTATTGTTTTGCCTTGTTTTAGTTCTTAACATTTCATGAGTCCTGACCATTTGACATCTGCAGTTTACCATTCTTTTCATCCATACGTTGTTGACCAGCACTGATATCACATTGCAACTTTAATTTTCTAAGAATTTTGACAAGTTTATTCAAATGAATCCAGACCACAGCTCTGGCACCCAGGCAAGTGACACAATACTGAAGTTGTTTTTGGCAAGGATCTAATTTTTGCAAGAGAATGGGAATAGCTTTCCATGAGGATTTAAATTTCACGAGACCTGCATAATGGTTTTCTCTGTGTATGAGCTTGGAAGCCTAAATTAATCTAGAGTGACGTAACAGGACTTCTATCTTGGGAATTTTTGTGTCAGGCAGTTTATGTTATGGTGTTCTTGAGAAAGACTACTCTTATTTCCCCACTTGACTTGGGCGTGAACAAGTATCTAGCTTTTGTGGAAGGAGGAACTAGGGCCTGCTCTGTGGCAACTAACAATTTTATTAGAGATTTGGTTTGTGATAATGAAGAGGTATTCATTTTTGTATTGCTGTAGTGTTATGTGCATATTTGAATACTGTATTATGTATTATCATGAATGAAATTATAACATTGTATGGGATTGTAAAGGCTGTTCCCTTCTGGGCAAATAAAGACAGATTTTATCTTCTATCTTTGTTTTTTGCATGCAAAAATCTCACCAAAGTACTGAATACATGTTATGCATTTTATCTGTTGTAGGTGGTGATGTTTTGAAAACACTGTCTCAAAATACAGTCGTTGTTTCACCTCCAGATTTCACACACAGGTCATCAACTGTAATAAAGCTATGGGAATGTGTTTATGTAATGCTACACCCATGAAATCTGACAGCAGCGACTTGCCATCATTTTTAGAATCGAATTGTGTAGCAGCATTATCCAGAGAGGCTCTACATTTTTAAAAACTATTTTTGCTTTGTAAAGTTTTGTGTATTGTAACCACCACTTCTTGATGGTATTTGCTGAAACAAAAGATGGTATTTGCTGAAACAAAAGATGGTATTTGCTGAAACAAAAGATTGGTTGCTTCCACTGATCAGAATTCATGTGTCAGAGGTGGTGCCATGCTTTGTTGTCTGTTGTCAGAGGGCCTGTGCAAAGTATCACTGTCAGGCATAGCAAGCTCATTTGAAGAGAGAATGTTGTTACTGGTCAGTAAAATAAAGATAAGGGAATGAGTTCATGTAACACCTATGCATGTCATTATAAAGCCACCCACACCTGTGAAATCTAACATACCACCATTTCAACTTTGCAGAGCTGTGTGATGGCCTTATTTTTTGTTCTGTTTAGGGAGGCTCTATTAGTTTATATATTTTTTTAAACGAACTCTTCTTTGTAGAGCTTCTTATAATCATCTGTTTCCATTGTTGTTTTGAATTTGCTGAAATAAAAGTTGTGTTGCACCCCTTGGTCAGAGATTACAGGCCAAAGCTAAAAGGTTGGGCCATGCTTAAGTTTGCTGTCTGTCTTCAGCTGACCTATGCCCCTTATCAGAAATCAGCTGTTCAGGCAAACAATGCCCATTTGGAGGGTGAGTGCCATTTGAAAATTGAATATTGTTAATAATGTATGAGACACAGTAATGCATAACACAGAAGCAATTTATTTTTCGAAGTTTGAATCTCATTATATCACTTTGAGAAATGGCACTTTCCCTTAGTTCCAACTGACTTGTTCTTGGGATAAAAGTACTCCTCTGTAATTTTGTGCATTAATATGTCTTAGGTACATGAGTGAAATCTGGTGATGAAAAAATACCTACAGTGGTGCATTTTTGTTTCTGTCATATTCGTCTTGCTAGTCTCAGGCAGCCAATGAGCGGAGTCTAGACGATTTGTGGGTGGAGCTTAGATGTTGCACTTGCATTGTTTTAGAGGGTGAAAAATATTGGGATCAATAAGGTTCCCAAACTGCCTCTTCTGGAGCCAAATACCAAATTATCATAACATTTCTATATATACATGAGGACAGTTAGCAGTAAAGTCTTGAATCACAACCCCCACTGGTCTCTTATGACTAAAATGCGCATATGCAATAAAATTTCTATTTTTTGTCATAGACTGCAGCTCAGAAGGCCTTTTCCACATGTTTTGGCTTTTTCATTTTCAGGTGCAAATTGGCTCCATTTGAAAAGAAGTCTGCCTAGAGATAACAATTCCGGAAAATTTTCTGGAATTAACTTCTTGTTTCATGTTTTCACGGACCACCCCTTTATTCTCAAAATGATGACACAGAAGACCTAAGAAACACAGTCCAGATTTTGAGATAAAGGTTATTAAATGTTCACCATCCACAGCACTATTTAGCACTCGGGCAGATCTCAGTGTGAAATTTTGCATGCAGTTTGTACTGATGAGAAAAGGCATTATGCACTACAGTACATTTAGTACAAAATAATCTACAATAGAAGATCCACTACTCTTCCCTTGTAGAGCTTAGTGCATTACCAGTGCTGTGTCCTTTTCGAATTCAGTATGTATTTTGTATGTATAGTTGCACACCAAATTGCTAAATAGTGCAGTTTCTTTTGTCGATGGTGATCTGAAGAAAACTTCTATCTTAAAATACAGTTGTTATTTCATGACCAGATTCCACACATGTATCTAAGACACATTAATAATGCACATACTTACTTTTCAATATTTATGTCTCAGTAAGTTATGTTAAGTAAGGGAAAGGGCTCTCTCAAGAGTGACATAACTGGAATTAACCTCAGAAATATAAAATGCCTCTGTATATCCATCAGTAGATCTTAAGTTACTTTGTGGGAAATCTGATAGTCAGGTAATAGCTGTAGTCTGAAATCTATAAAGTTTTCTTAAGATCACCACTCACAACTAAAAGTGCACTGTTTAGCACTTTGGTGCACAATTTTGCCTGCAAAATGTCCTGAATCAGAGAAGGGCAGTGTGCAACTCAGTGCACTACACTCTACAAGGGAAAAAGCAGTGGATCCCCTCTAAGTCCCAGACCCCAATGGCTAAGAATAACACTTGTACAATATTCGTGTTAAGGCGATCCAAAACTGTCCCCTTGAAGAGTATAGTGCACCACTGCGGTGTGCACTACAATTCAGTACATTTTACATGCAAAATTACGCACCAGAGTGCTGAACAGTGCATTTTTGTTAGTTGTGGGTAGTGATCTTAGGAAAATTGTATCTGAAACTGCAGCTGTTGGGCATCAGATTTTACACATTATCTGAGACACAGTAATGCACCTACTTACAGAAGCATTTTACGTATATTTGTGGGGTTCATTCTCGTTCTGTTACTTAATAGAGAGACAGCCTTTTGCCTTAGTTCCACCTAACTTTTTCTTGCGAGAAACATATTAAAAATCCTTGTGTATGTATGTACCTTACAATGTGTCTTTTTTTACATGAGTGAAATCTGGTTGTGAAGTTACGAATGTACTTTGAGATATCAATTAACATTTTCCTAAGATCACCATCCACAAGAGAAAAAAATGCACTGTTCTGTGTTCAGCACTCTGATGCGCAATTTTGCATGTAAAATGAATTGGAAAAGGGCTGTAGGCACCGCAGTAGTCAGTAGTGCACTGTAATCTTCAAGGGAAGTGTAGTGGATTGTCTTAAGATTAAGATTTTTTT
>JAWQUT010000170.1:177385-192403 GCA_033807755.1 Ellobium chinense
TATATATATATATCGTCAGTATCGCTAGTATCGTCAGCCTCTTCACGAGAAACAAATCGGGGGATGTCGAGGTTTTTCTGCTCTGAGAAGTCGGGGTCTCACAGGCCTCACAAGGAACAAATCGGGGGTGTCAAGTTTTTTCTCTATTTGAGAAGTCTGGGTCTCACAGGCCTCACGGAGTACAAATAGGAATAAGAACCAGCGAGATCAAAATAGGGTTAAAATGACTGACCGAGACCACACTGACCACTGAGCAAGACACACAGCTTTATGTGCAGTGTTGACTGTTGATGCCGTGTCCGAAAGTATCGATTATAATATATCGGGTAATCGATACATTCAGCTAGTAAAAAGATCAAAGGTAAATGAAGAAAATTTGTACTCGCACATCACTAGTATCGTCAGCCTCTGGGCCTGAGAGACCTCACGAGAAACAAATCGGGGGGTGTCGAGGTTTTTTCCGCTCTGAGAAGTCTGGGTCTCACAGGCATCAAGAGGAACAAATCGGGGGTGTCAAGTTTTTCTCTAATTGAGAAGTCTGGGTCTCACAGGCCTCACGGGGTACAAATAGGAATAAGAATTAGCGATATCAAAATAGGGTTAAAACGCAATATATATAGACCGGTGGAAAGGTGGGGAGGGCGCAGACGAGGCGGTATGACTTCCTCCACGTGCTAGTGAACTCCGGTAGCGGTAGGCGATCCCATACAGGCCGAACAAAGTGCAGTTCGTGGTGAGGCGAAGTTGGCTCTCGTGGTGACAGTTTGCTGAACCTTCAAACGATATTCGCTAGCAAAGAGCTCCGCCCTCCCTGGGGCTATCGATTTTGAAGTTTATATTCTTACTAGTCTACTCCCTTCCTCGTCTCGTTATTCAGGTTTGTGATACCTATTAGAGGGGCAAATCACTTATTGTGGACAACCCAATCAATCCGCTAATATATAAAATCCCCCTTTTTGGGGGCCCTGCCAGCCACTGTCAGAGTGTAGAAATGTGTAAAATGACCTGTGGTCTAAATAAAGCATCCAATTTTAAAGTTTCAGGTGCAATTTGAGCCTTCTAATATAAAAAAAAATAAAATGTGTAAGCCAAATGAAAAATTGGGGATCAAATCGGAATTCAAGGTGACCTTTTTTGAAAGACATTTATGAAAAATTTTGGGGGTTGACCCCACTTTTTCTTCCCATCAAAAGATCGGGCAAAATAAGTACATGTACTTTAACTTCCATGGAAGTAATTTTCCGAAATCACGGTGGTAATGGTATTTATATATAGTAGAATAACATAAAATGTTAATAAGGCCAAAAGGAGAAAAAACAATAGGTGTCAAACACCTTCAGCACAGCAAGGGACACCGCTCCAGAAATTCCCAGGCAGTGGTTCAAACTCAGCCATTTCTCACCGTCCCTCATATAGACATCAGGTGAGGAGAAGCAGTGCTCCTGCACACATGAATGAGCCAAAAAGCCTCCCGTAGCACCGTCATGCTTTCAAGCACGGTGACCGCAAATCTTGTGCAGATATTCCGCCCTGTTTGCCTCTTTGCCTCCAGCTCTTTTAAAACGACTAAACAGACCCATAAAAGAAATTTAGTAAGCCAAAGAAATTTTGAAAAAGCCGAAGGATGGTCATTTGAACTAGCTCTATTCTTCCTTAGATTATCCCTTATTCCCATATTCCTCAATCTATAGCTTGCATACCGACAGTGCATGTGGCTTTAATTCGTCTCATCTGTAGATATGGAGATGGATATGGATGTTTGAAATTAATGAAAGACGGTGAGACGAAGGAGGTGGTGCCTGACGAGGAATGAGGGGAAAGGAGATTTGTGTCAGGTGGAGAGCCGAGAGAGGAGATGATAAGGGGGCGGTTGGGGAATTAAGGATGGGGTGGATTTGAGGTTGTTATTTGGGTTTTGTTTTTTTTTTCTTTTGTCCACATTTTTAGGAGGCAACGTTCATGCGGCCCTAGACTTTACAAGGCAGGGTGTAAACAGCAAAATTTCACTGACCAGAACTCTTTTTCGTAGTGGCCGCCGCCATCTTCATCGTGGTGGTCATCGCTTCTGTGCCGCCTTGGCCGCCTTGCACGCCTTGCACGATATCCGCGTCACCACCTTCCACTTCTTCTATTGAAGTTTAAAAAAAAAAAAATCACATTAACCTCTATTAGTCCTGACGATCAAATTTATCTTTTTTATCTGTCCTGAGGGTAATGTTTTACAATGCTATACAGGGTTATACATTTCATTCATGATAATACCGGTATATATAAAAGTGTGCACACAATGAGTATCTAAACTAATCTAGTATAAGAATGGACCGTGGCCGTGGGGGTAGACTAGTGTGTGGGAGCGTGGTCCCGACTACTTTTACTGATAGACCGAATACACAAATCGTTAAAACAGGTATGGATACCTGAAATAAAATTGGGAGTCTGGAGTTCAAATATGGCCCAAATAAACAATGAAAGGTAACGGCATTTTCTGTGCTTACAGTAACAACCAACATCCATTGTAAGACTAGACTAGATGAAAGAACCATCCACAGGATTAAAAAATATAGGGCGTGAAGTTCAAAACCAAATGTCTGAGCAATAAATGTCATTAGATGATATGAATATCAAGAAAACAACAAAAAAATCATGTTTGTGCGTTCTGTCAAACATTCCACTGGGAATAAATTCTTAGTATGTCTCTGTTGAATTCAGTCTGTTAGAAGGAATTCCAAATGAGACGCATACTCCTAACCAAAGCTCATGCCTGCTAGTACAATCCAGTCTCTAAACCCAAACCTTACCCTTAACCAAGCATGAGGTGTGAGTCTCATACGGAACTTCTCCCGTCCTTTCCTCTTCACTCTTTCTGTCTTATTGTCCTGCTAATTCTGTTGACACCGGTACCAATACTGTTATTTTGTGTTCAGCATATCTATAAAATAATCAGGACCACACTTCCACACTAATGTCACAAACTTTGAGACCGCTGTACGCAAAATTCAGTCGGAACTATCAACCTGCAAGAAATTCTATAGAGGGGTTTAGAGTCAATATCTGCACACCAAAGTGCAGAATTCCGTGAATAATGTCGTATGAACAATTTTGTGTCGATTGTCCTATTTCGTCCTGGATGACGTTAAAATTTCGAATTCTGCTTTCCAATCATTTCTGACGCCATGCTGTGTGAACCCTTTGAGCACCATATCAACGGGTAAACCCGAAATAGTAGTCATCCTGTATTGTGCTATTCGCTGAGCAGGAATGTATGCTATAGTACATCCAACAATATATATGGTGGACCAATTTTTTCAGAGCCTCTTCTTTCGATTTGCCCTAGTAGGGAACTATTTATTACCACCACTGAGAAAGAAAGTAAGAAACAAGTTTTCTCCACAACGTTATATATGATAAGCTGCCGACACCAAAATAGTGGATATTAGGTTATTGACATTACTCGCAAAAAGTGTTGTTTTGATACGAAGATTTCTTAGGTGCAAAGTTTTTGTCTTGGATATAGGTAAAGGCTGTTTAAAAGCAAAGTGTTATATTGGATGTGTCGTAACAAAATAATTGCTTAGGAGTCTATTATATATTGTACTAAATAGTGGTATCATATTCGATCATCATGTTAACGTTTTTAATCATAACTAATGGCACAATGGCATGCTGTTTCCATGTCAAATCCAAGGAGAGCTGTACCAGAGTTGCACACCAAGTGGGGCTTTTGGATCAGTTTGCACTGAGCACGTTTGATGTGCTACTCCGCTGCAGCTCTCTTTGACATTGAAGATTGCAGCCTAAGCTGCAAAATGGTGCATTAATTTTTTGATGGCTTACAAACATCACGTGAGCACAGGAAAGTCTTGCTCTGTTTCCATTCACTATTCTGATCTCTCCTTTAGGAGTCTTCTTATACCTTTCGTGAACCGAAACTTGAATGCCAAGGCCTTCGGTGCTGAGTAAAGGGGTTCTCCGAGATTGTGTTCGGTCTCAAGAGTACGTCTCAGTAATTTTAAAGTAAGATAGACTATATTTTGTTCTCAAACAATTTTGATATGTATCTTTATGTAATCGAAAGTTTCCGGCCTGTTTCAGTATCCTTGTTAATATGTGTATCTGGCAGCTCGGTCTGCCGACCTGAGTGTTGTGCTTTATTACTTCCAGACATGCACGGGTGTCTTTCACAGGGTAGTTTATAGAAACTCGAAGACTGTTTTCCAGCCTCACGTTCTGAGAAGTTTTCTTAAAATCAGGATTGTGAGCAGTCGGGAAGTGTGTTAGGGTCACGGGTGAACACTAGGCTTGCATGTGGAAGTAGGGACCGATTCAGACAGTAGGTACTTAAGGATTAAATTGCTGTGAAGTTAACGTCCCTGTGGTGTAGTGGTAACACGTTCAGACTTGCAAGCTGAGAGACCCTCGTTCGTATCCTGACAGGGACAAGAAATTTCTAGTGTATTCTAGTGTATGTTTTTTCGGCCCATTTTCTCAATATTGATCATTCACCGTAATTTGGTAAAATCCCTGGTGACACACTTCCCTAAAATAATTATATAACATGATATAACACCAGAAAAATTATCAGACTGAGCTTACATTTCTACTCCCCCCCCCCCNCCAACCCCCCAAATAATTAAGAATAAGTTACATAACTGCCTTTCCACCCGGTTATACGGGATCATACTTCGAGGAATAGTGACTGTACTTTGATAAAGGCTTGAATGTGGGAAGGAATTCCTAGGTATAGCTTTCTAGATCTAGATCTACTCGTTGTGGTGTAAGGGCTGCCAGGCTGGACTAGTTGGACCTCTAGTGCCAGTGTGAGCCATAAGTGGCTAAGGGTCACTTTCCCTAGGTTCCAACGCAGGTGATAGGTCGCCAGGGCCCGACAAGAACCCATACTCTCTCTCACCAAAATTTGTCTGTGGGCCCTGGTGGTCGTAGTAGTGGGCGATGACATTACTGGCCACGTGGGTAAGCGTGAGGGTAGATAAGGAGACGAGTTACGAGGACACAACAACGATGATGATGAAACGTAGCTCTTGCATCAATTGATGATCACGTATGATTTAATAAACATCCATAGGTATTGACGGTACATGTATTATTGGTATCCAATGCCAGGAAACAATGACTGCAAACTTGACACTAATGAAACTGCACTATGGCGGGGGTCCGACCACGGCTCTGACCGGCGAGGTGATTTTAGGAGAAACAACAATTAAACGATCCTACATCTCTGAGGGTTGGCGCGTGTCTCTCCCCAGTCCAAAAGCTGACCAAGCTCAAAGACCAAAGACAGGCATCCTTACAGTTATACTCAAAATTCAAACTCTATCTAGCCCGCTCATACCAGTAACCGGCTCGTGCCAGTAATAGCCATCATCCGTTTGCAACTAGTCTAGTTTTCACCGAAGTGTATAGTGATCTCCCTTGGATTATGACAGCAGACGGTGTTTCATTTATTTCTCCAACTAAAGAATTTACAATGGTGGAAAAAGAAATGATTTAGAGGTTTGTATGATCAGTTTACCAAGACCACGTTGCGCATCCTTGTCCATTGAAAGTTGCGATGCAACAACCATAACATTTTATTGTTTAGTGAAATGAAAAATGCAATAATTTATGAAAACTTATTGCGTAAATTGAAATTAGAGAGCTTAATCTGATTTTCAGTGAAGTTATATGGCATCTGTCGTGTTACGTTTCTCAAGGAAATGACTTTCTTTTAGGGGGAAAAATTAAGGTCTCACATCGCTAAAGTAGCGGGACGCATGACTGTGTTGCCACTCTGGCCATGTGTTTTTCCCAATAGCGAGATGTTATTTTTTCTCATTTCTCTACTCACGGTAAGAAAGCAAAAAAAATTAGTTTACAATTAAACAGAATAAAACCATGCATTTTATGCATTGATCCGACATTTCATAGACTAGTTTACTTTCCAATAATATACGAGCGATTTTCCCCTAAGAAAAATGGCTTTTCGTAAAGGCATTTTACCCTGCCTTACACTATAGGAAAAATCCGTACCGGTGGGAACATCGTCGCTGCGGGTCCGGAAGTAGGGCGGCGGTAATCGGCACGACGCCGAATGTACCTGAATATCGACAGAGACATCAAAATATAACTACAATAGATAACTAGACTATTTCAAGGCTGTAATTGGCTTATGCCACTCAAACCAAAGCTTAAGGTAGAACTAGCGGCAGAATTTGGATCAAAACCTTTAAAATGATGAATTTATGATTATTTCATTTTTTATAAGTATGACCATTTCTTTAACTAATTCCACTAACAGTTTATGAAATAGCACTTAGATTTATTAGTAATTAGCTAATAAGTGCACATACCCTAATCAGTAAAGTGCATAACAGCCAACTGTTCACGCATGGTTACCATAATATTGTAGTTCCATTGAAATAGACTAGTATAAAAATGCTCATCAAGTTCGAAATCACTCTAGACTATTATTACATAGGAGAGTCCAACTTCGTTGTAAACAAACCTGTCCTCAGTGGTCTTCAGTTCAGAGTTTCAACCCTGTCTTCGCAAATTATTTGCTCAAAGCGCCCCATCACACAAATTCTGGTAATACAAAGCTTAAAAACAATGGGAAATGCAAAGAAGGCATCACGGTCTGCCTCTAGGCCGGCAAAACGTAAATTTCGAGGTAACAAATATAGGAAGAAAGAGTCTGAGGCAACCAAACAATGTGAGGCACTCATTGTCAATAACCACCCTACATGCTCCTCTGCAAAGAAATTGAAGTTCCCTTTTCCAAACCAGAGTGACAACACTTCAGATCAGGATGGGGCTTTTATTATTATGGATACTCGACTGCTTTTCGAGTGTCTAGAGGCAAATATCAAGTGTGAAGAGTGCCAACAATTCTCATTGAGTTGCGAACTTTCAACAACATTGCGCTGTGATTTCAGCCATCAGATCGTCCTAGTCTGCACTAATTGTGGGGAATTTCAGCTGCATTACAAAATTTCTGCAGAGTCTGTAGATCGTGACATTCAGCACAAACATATAGAGATAAAATAAGAATGGTAGCTTTCATAATGTCTATTGGACGAGGTAATCGTGCTCTGGAAAATTTCTCCCTCTACATGAACAGCCCCCCCCCCCCCCCCCCCCCCCCCNCCTCGCCCCTCGCCCACCAATGGCATTCACCCACAAGTTACCAACCAGAGTGCCTTCAGAAAACTCCACAAGGCAACAAAGAAAGTTGCTACTGAAAGTATGATGGCTTTATAGACAGAGCAGAAGCTGTTGAAGGAGATATTTACACCCCAGGGGGTCGCGGATGTGGTCGTGGACTGAATGGGATAAAAACTGATTTATGACATTTGCAATGTAAGAAATTTAGACGTTTTGGTCGTTTGTCTCAAAAGTGATTTTTGCGAAGAGTTGGCTTACTCTCATGCAGGATTTCTCAAAAACTATTGGAGCAATTCTTTAGAAATTTGGCATGTACATTCTGTATATAATTATGCAGGGTTGGTACTTAAACAAAGTAATTCTCTCCCATACTTCAAGAGTTAAGACATCCATGCATATTTAATGAGGTTGAATTTTTTTCACCGTGGGCAAAGTCAAATTTCAAATATTTGTAAGCAGTTTATTTTTAGGAATAGTCTATACTAGACTAATAATTCTTCTAGGGGCCCTGCTGCAACATAAAGTAAAATGTCTGTGAAATTTCAAAATTGATTAATATTTGAGGTCACAGGCCTGCATGAAAATTCATTGGTATTTTAAGTATTCCGGTAGACTAGCCATCTTGAATGCCTAATTTGCATAATTTATGCAAAAATTAGACTACACCAATAAAAGTTTTATTTCATATTGATGGCACATGCAAAGTTATAAGAGAATCAGTCAATAAATAGTGATTTTAGCACCCTAGCCACTAGTCTAGTCTAGATCTACCTTAACTGATGTGGAAATGGTCTTTGCTTAAGGGGATGTGCTACCCATTCCCAAAAGTTATAAAGCAGATTACTTGGTGTGCAACTTGACACCATAAATGCTTTGATATTTTTACATAAAATTGCACACCAAAGTGCCTAATGGTACATGCTCCTCCAGTAAGGATGATGATCTTAGGACAACTGTCATTTGCAGTAGCATTGGTTTTTTTACACCAGATTTCACCCATGTCTTTTAGAAACCTTGATGCATGACTCTACCAAGCCTTTTCTGGAATTTCTATCATGATGAATGATTACAGGGATGTAAGTAGGCCCTAAAAAAATTAACTGAAAATTTAGCGGCAGCGCGCGGCCATGAAGAAACCAAATGTCTATGCATGTGTTTATCACGACTATCCTGCATTATCCAGTAGTAGTACCACAACACTAATAGAAGTGGTCAGAACTCAGAAGAGACACAGGAATAATAATGTATTTACAGTACTTAGTCTACTTATGATGTGACAGCACATGCTTATGATCTTGCCTGGTGGTTGCAGGCTTTTTTAACATTTTCTTCACAAAGAAAGTCCTAATGTTCTTTGTGCAAGACTATTTCGTTGTGGAGGCAAAAATTGGAGGTTTCATTTTCAATGAGTCAATGAGAATATCCAGAAGTGCCTGCCTTTCTTCTAATAGTTGCTAGAGCAGAGGATGGTGATGCAACTTCTAAGTTAAGTGATGATAAATTATGTTCTGAATTTTCAATTTCACAAGTGTGTGCCTCAACAGACTTTATGTCGATCAAATCGCGTTTAAACTTCGAGACAAAAGTGACCATGTTCACTCTGCTTCTCTCAAATGTGCTTGGCCTACACAAAAACATAAAGATTAACCGGAACTGCAAGCTAGCGATTACTTCCGGTTGACGTTATTATAAACGTACCTAAATGGTTTCGCCAAATTCGACTTTCAATTATTTCCTCGTACGTGAGAAACATTTTCCATTCCTGCTGCCGGTCCAACGGACTGGAATCACGCCGACGGTGAAATTAACGGATTTAACGGAAATTAACGGGAAACTTACATCCCTGTAATTATGAGGAATTAATAATACTCTTTGGTATAAACTAAAATATCTTTGTGCCTAGACATAAACTGTAGAAAAGCTTTGGTAGGGACATGCATGAAGGTATCTAAAAATCATGGGTGAAATCTGGTGTCAAACAACTGGTGTTGCTGTAAATAACTGTTGCCCTAAGATCATCATCCTTTAGGAAAAGAACATGCACCATTCAGCACTTTGGTGTGCAATTTTGCATAGAAACTTCAATGCACTTATGATGATAAGTTGCACACCATGTTGTCTGCATTACACTCAAGGAAAGGATAGCACCTCGCCTTAAAATCTGGAAGTCTGATGAGATTCTGTAGCCTAGGCAAATCTAATCGGGAAATCGCGGTTATCGGCCGAGGATAGACTTAGACTCTAGACTAGTCTAGATCTAGACTTGAGTTTCAGCCAGAATCGAGTTCTTGGCACGGTCTGAAAACCTGGAGGGAATTTCAGATGAGACTCACACCCCTAACTGGAACTCGTAGACTAGTCTAGTCTAGACTAGCTATCTACTAACACAACCCATATTCTACGCCAAACCCTAGTCTACCCCGAACCCTATCCCTCATCCTAACTCTAATGCCCATCAAGACAGAGGCGTCAGTCGAAGCTAGACTAGTCCCTGACCCTAATGTTCGTCGAGGCAGGAACATAAAGTGTGAGTCTCATTCAGAATCCCCTCATCCTTCTCCACATCCTCACTTTAGACTCTGTCTTATGACAGCGAGAACAGGGCAATCAGTATATATAGGCATGAATAGAAACAGTGAATGATGGCATGTTTGGCATGTTCGTGATGTTCATATGAGGAATGTGTTACAAATATATACAACCAATAGTCTACCTATATGAGGCTTAGGCCTAACACTTGTTTCTGCCCGGAGATGAGGGGCAAGCAAAAGTACTGTAAAGAGAACCCACGTTATACTTGTCACCAATTTAGATCTGTACATTTTTACTTCCTCTGGTCAACCGAGATTAGACTAGGCTGAGGAAGGTGATTTCAAGTCACAGGACTTCAAACACGATCAACAAGCTTTGCGGCTACGAAGATCCACTGCTGCCAAGGATTTGTCACTACGTCACACTGCCATAACACTGACGTCATTCACATCATCTGTTCATAGATAGTGCATATTGGTGCTCCAGTCAAGACTAATTTCAGTATTATTTTCGGAAGTAAATGATGCGAGTTACGCTGTATAATTTGCCAACCTTATCTTTGCACTAGCTCTACATAACAATGCGTGTAGTACAGGAGCTACTATGACATTTGATTCTGCACTCTTTGTTGTAGGAGTAAAATTTGTCTTGCTGATGACATGTTATAAGTAACTATGGAAATGGATCACAGTCAGCAAAAATACGGCAACTTGCAAGAATATGGTCATCAGGTATAAAAGGCGCAAAATCCGACAGCCTAAAAATGTTCTTGGGTGTTAGTTTGAAGACACAGAGGTTTGCATCTATCAAAAGAGTGATAAAAAATAGCAGTAACACAAAAAGAATATTCTTTGAAATGTGATTAAAATTACTCTGCTGACCATTGGTCATGCAGCAGTGGACGTCATTGGCTTACTGCCCAGTTCAAAACTGTCTAAATTGTTAGTCTAATCAAGTGTCATTAGAAAAAAAAATATTTGTATAACTTATGATAGCAAATTTATAACTGATTTGTAAGGTAGCGCGATTGAACTGCAAGTTTTCTCTTCAATACCCCTACTGCAATTACTGATCAATGGTCAAGCCTTGCACACATTTATTAGCTGACCGGTGGCCTAAACTTGTTCTAGGATGTTTCTTTTGACGATTTAGCTTAGTGATTGCTTTTCTCTTTATGGGAGGAACGAACTCGAAAAATAAGGACTTTTTAAAATAAATCTGCCTCTATACTGCCACGCACCTGCTGTGATTAACGTCATGAGAAAATGCGCGCCAAAAATGTCGAATGGTGCGCCTTCCTTTGAGAGAGAAGAGCATCTAAATTTCTCGAAAGTATTTTATAGGAATCTGGATAACATACGCACAGTTCCAATTACGCAATGTAAATTTAACTTCATCAGACAACTGTTAAGTGCTTCTGCTTTTAAGAACTTATTATGATAGACTACGTCATAAGTAAAGGACACCTCATGCCGTGCCGATGGTTGCACTCACCTACAAAACAAAAATCACACAGTTTTATGCCCTTCATTCCCTAAAAGCAGGCAAAGAAGGAGTTAGAGTGAATGAATTACAAAATCAGTCGCAAACTTTGTCCAAAATTATAACAGTTAATGATTCGTCGCTAGTCTAGTCAGATTCAGAATTGTTCAAAATGTATTTATTTTACCTTGCGACACACTTTTATCAAATATCGTTATAATATAATAGAGGTATCTGGCACACAATTTCCCCGCCTATAATAGCACATAACGCCGGATTACATAGGGCTTTAAAATGCACACTTTAGGACACGTTTAAATCAAGAGATTAAAAAAAAAGGCATCAGTTTCCATTCACACACGTTCTCACTCTCTCCTTCTCTCTCTATTTCCTCACATCTCTCATTGCCTCACTCTCCCTTTCTCTTTGTCTTTCATCATTTCTTCTTTTTCTTCTCTCTCTCTCTCTCTCTCTCTCTCTCTCTCTCTCTCTCTCTCTCTCTCTCTCTCTCTCTCTCTCTCTCTCTCTCTCTCTCTCTCTGGCTTCTTTCTCCCCTGGCCAAAAATGATCCACACCTTTTTTCCTCAGTCAGTAGGGCAATATGCAGTGAACACAAAAAGTCAAAAGAAAGTTCGCACGCTTCCGCACTTCTTACACAATGGTTATTCTTTATTGCGTTACTTTCAGTTTTCGACTTTGCGATGATATTGAGACGTGTGCCGCGACCACACTCACAGAGTCAATTCAACCTCGAATATGTGGATTCTTGTAATGCCATCATTACTATCCGTTACCGCCCTTGCTGTCTTGTTCGCAGGCTCAACTTCCGGTCACTTCTAGCAAATCAACATTTACCATTGCCAATCGGGCTCCGGAAACCGATCTTGTCGAGTCTTTAGGAGAAGAAGGGACCAAAACATAGATACAGGAGGTATCTTTATGAGAGAGTGGCGGCTACCTCAGCCTTAATCCTTAAGAAAGATGTCATATTCCTGACCATCAAATCCTAAACACGCAGCAGACTACAGTGTTCGTTTAGAAATATAATTTATATATATATTTTTTTTTACAAACTCACAGTCCAGGGCCAGGTTTAGTTTCCTTATTTGTTTGGGTTTTTTTTTGTTTTTGTTTTTTATGCATTCATATACTATCTATAAACATCGGATTTTGCATTGTCTTTAACTATGTGACTTAAAGGCAGTCAAACTCTTATATCTCTTGCGGCCATTGCTTTGATGTTTATGAATTCTAGGAATAACTGCAACGTCACTAACGCTGGAAATCATTGGCGTATGAACATTGTGTGGGGAGGTTTGATGATGGCTGATATGTTGAGAGTTTACGTATCATGTTGTACGATGCTGGAAATTTGTGAAACGAGGCTTCGGCTTCCATCTGACAACTGGAAAGTGGGCATCTAGGACTCCACTCCTCCATTCCTTCATAATGACCCAGGGTGAAATATAGAGCAACCACTTCGGACTGAGAACTTTACATCCCGGACAGACAATCTTCTGACACTCTGAAACAATGCTTCTAAAATTTCCAGGGGGCTCCTCGGGATGTAATAAACACTGTTCTCAACTTTGGTCTAGACCAATTCACAGAAAAGGCAAAACGCCTTTTACATGAACAAAGGACAAGAATAGAAGCAGCGTTCATATACCTCTCCTGTCCAGAAGAAACCTTTCCGTAGCCAAAATCTTCCCTCATGTCAAGTTTCTACCCCTGGCTTTTAATAATTGGCAGTAATTTCTTCTGATTACGTGTTAAAAATTCTACATGGTCGCCGCAGAATGCTAACTTTTTGTGGAACGTCATACTTAATATTCTAAATTCATCATTTTCGATCCAGAGACAGTGAAGTACGGCTGGAATGAACAGAATCAAATCTTACCCATTGGGTGTGCATACCCTTCCCCTAACAACCCCAGAACCCATTTATGAGCTTTTACAGGCGCAGTCCAGGAACTCATGGACCACACCTTGTAGTTACATGTAACCGGGTGGCAAGACATACTATATAATATAGTATTCTTTCTCTTATGATTAAAAAGGAGGAATGTGAGCTCGGTCTGACAGTTTTTTAGATGTCACATAATTATTTTAGGGACGTGTGTCACCAGGGATTTTATCAAATTTTGAGAGGGATGGCCGAAAAAAAAATAACACTAGAAAATTCCATGCCCCTTGCGGGAATCGAACCTGGATCTCTCAGCTTGCAAGTCTGAACGTGTTACCACTACACTACAGGGACGCTAACTTTCATTGCAATTTAATATCTTATTGCCTGAATCGTCCCTTACTTTCACGTGTGAGTCTAGTATTCACCCGTGACCTCAACACACTTCCCGATTGCTAACATGCATATTGTGTGATCTCCTTGACAGCCACCCAGACTCGGATAGAACAATTTGAGATTGTGCGACCAGTGTTAATCTTTGTAATACAGTAATTATGTTAATCCGGTGTTATTCCACACATCCTAGAACCATTTCTTGGACAGCTAACTTCTGGCCAGTGGAGACCCATCTGCACCGACCTTGTCCTGTGCACAGCTGATAATCAGGACCCCGGCTAAGAACATCGGCCGCTTCCCTATCTATGGCCATATGCATAATCTTTACGTTAATTAATGCATTCGGTAACCACAGAAACTTCCAAAACATTAGCAATGTTCACCGTATTTAACACAGTACATTAATTAGCATATTATGGATTATGTACACGGCCACTGATATAGCTACAAAAGTCTAATTTTAGGGACGACGAAAAGAGCGTTACTCCTTACTCTTTGCGCCGTATAGCCTACTCCAATGACTCAACATTTCGGAGGTTAAAACACTAAGGTAAAGAAGCCAAGGCCCGATCTTCGATTCTCACTGCGGAAAGTTTTCGAAAGCATCATTCTGAATGGGAAACAAATAGAGATAGTCTATCCAGATTATTTCTTGTATTATCCACATGTTTTCTCTTATTCTTCAAAGGCCGATTTCTTTTTGGAGGCATGATAACACAATTTTATCTATTGTAGAGAGCAGATTCGCGGGCCGCTCTCCGATTTACTTCATCATCGTACATCTCCTGCTTTATCCCGAAGACGTGAAGAGAAGTTATTATTCTTTCACTTTCGCTCGGTACCACTTAGGCCTTGCAGTCTTGAAATGAAATTTGATTGTTTTGCTTGCAAATGGCCCGAAAAGATGTGGAAAAATGAATACTGCAAATGGTAGGCTAGCTGGTGGATACTCAGGTTGGAATGGGTTAAGCAGTGCTGTTTGATGATGTCATTTGGCGTCAATACTTCTATTTTTGGTGTGTGTTTATGGAGTGCGTTTGTTGTTTGAAAACACTAAAAGAACCTGGCATACCAATTTTAGATAGTCCTTAAAAAGTCATAAACGGGGCCATGGGGATGAGGAACAGGGCTTGATTTCATTTTGAAAGACCTTGAATGGTTGGAAAGTGATTGTAGACTTGAATTTTAATAGATTTTATAGTCACTTATAGAATGTCGGCTTGTTGCTAAGGGTGTAAGGTCACAGTGTTTACTAAGTGAAAGATCCTTAAATGTTAGATCATCTTCTTCCTACCCAGAAAGCTCAAAATCTAGCCCGTCTTGATGTGTGTTTTAGCGTGTGAAAATTGTGATGAGGGATGAAAGAATGCCTGTGTATGATATTAAATTTTAGACTTACTGCACTGAGCACTCTAATCTAGATGGGATAGCTGAAAATGTTAATACAGCCAACAGTGGAAAAAAAAAATACCTTCAATCATACCTTGTGGAGGTAGGGTGGGGGAGGGGCAAAATTGTGGTGGACAAACAAAAAAAAGGCG
>JAWQUT010000170.1:196233-226950 GCA_033807755.1 Ellobium chinense
CCCCCCCCCATCCGCGTACAACAACCATCGCACTTCTATCATCAACAAACTTTGATTGCTACCATCATCGCCATGATTACCACTGTTATTCTGGATCTTTTTGAGTGTCTGAATGTTTTTTAGAGATCCAGTACCTAATTATAGAGCCTGAAATTCAAAGTGACTAAACTAGTGTGAATTTACGCTGTCCATTTTTTTCACTGATAAGTCAGTAATGGGAACAAAGTATGAAGCTTTATTAAATCTAGACCTTCAGCCCTCCGTCATACTCTACAGCTACGGGCTTGGGCCTCGTCAGTTCATGGAGAAAACAATTTTGTGTTTAAATTATACCTGACAATGATCAGATATAATATGTTGTCACTGTTATTGTGTTACAAAAAAATGTTATTGTTATTGTGTTACAAAAAAAAAAATGTGTTAATATTGTCAAGGTAAATTAGCTGAGTGGAGATTGCAATATTGTTTGTGAAAAGTGGTAGCAACCAGTAATTTGTTAAGAGCCATCAAGGCAGTTAGATTTTCTGACTGTCGCCATGCCACGACGTGATTTCTTCTTTCATGAACGTCATGTCTTCCATGGAGTCAATCTGAAGGGAAATCTCTTAATATTAATATACTACATCCCACGTCTCAATTTGTTCCTTCTTTGTCATCAGTAATTAATGGTTATTGTGAATCCCTCAGGAGATATAACCGATTTCTTGAGCTTCAAATTAAGAGAGCTCCAGTGTACACACCAATTCACATCTACAGCTGGGGTCATTCATGGTCATTTTGTCCACCTCAATGTTGTTTCCTATGTAATGGTCAACATACCCTGTCTGTCTTCAAAGTAATGTCTTTATGTCAGTCTCTTCTGCCAGAAGCAGCAATTAAAAACCACAACAAAAGATCAATCATATTTACGTTCAACATTGATTTAATATTATAATAATCATTAATAAACATGGCAAATTGAGTGAGTAGTTGTCATATCTTTTTTTTGGATATTTTTTTTTCATTTTTGTCAAGCTCATCATTCAACATCAGTTGTAATAGCATGAATTCATATTTTATCAATTAGCTATGCAGTAACAATGAACAAATGACTACTAGCATGCAAAAGATATTAACTTTCACATCTTAGCACCTACTTTACACCTTATGCTCACCTCATTTGAATAAAAAAATTGCAACTAACCTGAACAACTGAAATCACATATTTTCTAGAAATGACTTTGCTTTTCCACTTCTCTACATTGATGTGTTCATTCTTCATGTCAAACTGACTACAGTAAAACTGTACCATGCACACTTTTCTACTTCCACACATAATGGTTCAGCATTTCAAATTTCTCTCAACATCAGGGATTACTCCATACTCACTCATCATATGTACCAGATGCCAACACTTACATGTCTTTTACTATTCAATCTTGTGGCAGATTACACACCATTCATGCAAAAGAATTATATCACTTTGCAGTCCCTTTCATAAGATTTTTTAAAAAAACCAAACAAACACTAGTCTGCCATCTTTAAACAGCATGGCAGTTTATATGATATTATGAAAAAAAAAAAAATGTCATTTGACTTTGATCGCACCACAATCTGATCCCGACAACAGATCTTTTCAGCAACAATACCATTTTCCAAAATGGTGTTACTGGTTCTTAAAATGTGAATGAGAAAGGACTGATATGAGATGCGAGCAACCTCAAATGAATGAATCACAGTAAATCTAGGAGTACGATGTTTTCTTTCGCCTTTCTCCAGCAACAATCAGCAATATCATTTCATGGCATGTTTCGTTTCAACTCTTCCTGTCGAATGAAAGGGGCTTTTGTACAAATACAAGTAGTGTAATGTTTGAAATACCAAAAAGCAGCCATTTTAAGTACCACAAAGATTATTTCAACACTCAGGTCTGTCCTCTTACATTTAGGAAGCAAATATAATGATAGGAACATGCCTTCTCCAAAAAGATGGTGACTACTTAAGTGAACTTATTTTGGATGTGTCATTACGTTAATTTAGAAAAGAAAAATGCTTGTAGGTCATTAAATGCTTTCCCAGTGAACTGCACCACCCAACAGCAAGATTACTTAGACGGAGTCAAACGATTTGATAATGCAGCCTAGATCTACTTTGACTTCTAATAAAAGTTTCCAAGATATATACTCGCTGAAGCTTTTGAAATGAACTATTTGACATAATGTTCTGAAATTTTAGCATCAGATTATATGGCAATGACCACCTTTCTTGACAAGCTCTCTCTGCTATTTCCTGCAGCTCACTACATTGTTTTGACCAAGACATTATTGTACCCATCAACAAATACTTAAGCGAAACAATAACATTACAAATAAACGAATTGGCCATTTATAACAGTCTTTGTGGGCTACAAACTACAAGTCCACAGACTTCCAAGTATAGCAGCATAAAACTGTGGCCCTGAGAACAAATCTGTGAGTGTTCTATATGCCTTCCGACAATATCCCTTCACCAATCATGTCCACTTGTGAAAGTCAAGATGCCATTTACTTTCGTTGATCAGGTCAATCAAGAGTATGTGGTATGCTTCATCAGTTCTATTATCATGCTGAACTACTGTCCCGTGCAGACACCTTAAGTCCACCCCTACTCTGTCCCTCGGCTGCACGAAACTTGCAGTAACGGCTGCTCAGCGACAGCGTTGGACAATCTCAACTTGGGATGAGTATATCAGAATGATATCTTGTGTTGTTCTAAATGAGCGTCGATTGTGGATTGAAATAATATTGTCAATTGATGAGAACAGTTCAGTGGTTGTCCACAACATGAGAACTTGACTGTGACCCGAATTTGAAAATGGCCCTGCCTGTCAATCTGCATTCAATTAAGTCCTCAAACACTTGGTTAGCGTCTTCCACAGGAAATACTTTGTGCTCCGGTACTTCCAACTGTGAAAAAGAAAAACAAGGAATTCTGACTTTAAGTAAAAAGCAAAGAAAGTCTCAGACAATGCAAATTTCCGTAACTGTCCATTTAAATTGCGATAAACATTCCTAAAGAATGACTTCTGCACAGTAACGAGACATATTTTGAGGAGTCCAAAGCTATATTTTCTGTAAACAAGCAAGCTTTAATCTTTACACTACCCTAATAATATCAACAATTGTAATGTAGTTTTAATGTTGATGTCCAAGCCTGAAGTTAGGTTCATCATAATTTATCCATGTTCTAGGACAGCAAATATTTCTTAAAAACTTTTAATTTGCCATTTCAGCTTTAGATGACCTATTTCATATTTACAAGTAAAATGTTGGTAAGCTCTTCATTCTAACACACAAAAATCTTGGAGAAGTAAGATTCTCACCTGTTTCTCTCCCACAGCATTCAGCAACTCAATTAACTGGTTGAGGTTGCCATGTGGAACCCCCACAATGCTCTGTTGTTTTGCAGCAAGGGCATTCAAGGAAATGCTTGTTTCTGATGTGGAATTGCCTCCAACCAAAATCAGACCTTCCTGCAACAGTAATAGAATAAAAGATTGACAATAAGCAACTAAGACAGGTTTAAATGGAAAACATTTCTGACAGAGATCAGGTGTTCGAACAACTATCTTCCTAGTAAGCCAGCTTTATTGATTATTCAGTCTCCTCTCTACTACTACTTTCAAAGGTCACCTTGATAAGAAACATTTAAATTTCACTGGATTAAATTTTAAACTAACTACTCAGAAAAACTGGTAATAACAAATTTATTATGATGCCTTGGGTGACTTGGAAAGAGTAAAAATTAGGAGGCCTCATTTGAAATTCAAGAAAGAAATAAAATATTTTGATTTTCCAATGCCATCATTAGAATTAACTTATTACTTGTAACAACTACTTCCCAGAAAAGGCAACATTTATATTCATTTTGTGTTTTGGAAAATGTTAAAAGTAAGGATTGTTTAGCTGAAGTTTTAGTGGATAGCAAATATTAGATACTTACTCTGTTGAGAACTTTCAGTGATCTCTGCATGCTTCTGTTGGACCCCACATAGTCAATGATAATGTCAACACCACCACGGCATGAGTCCAAGGTGCGCTCATGAATGTATTGTTCATGGTCCTCTTCATTCCAGTGGATGATGTCATAGCAACCATGGTCCTGTGCTGTTAACAGTTTGTCAATGCTGTTGTCAGCAACAAACACTCTGACATTGTTGCATGAGCCCATGAGGTATTTGGCCAGCTTAATGGTCCACAAGCCAAGACCACCAGCTCCAACGACCAACACATTGACACAGGCTACAAGAAGAAAAAAATAAACAAAATGCAATTAGAAATCGCATTAAGGATACATTTATATGAAAAGTTTTTGGAGAAAACATTTGCAAGATTATTAAATATTAATCAGCCATTCAATTTTAAGCAGTAAATCTTGATTCCACATTCTAACACCCTTTATCTCCAAAAAACAATACTGTGGGATAAAATAATGAATACAGCAACTTTCAAACAAAATGAACCTATTATCATGTATAATTTTAAGTATAGGGGGTAGTACAATTTCATCAGTAAAAATTTAGTGAACAAATGATACATCACAGCATGTATATAGATCTTTTGTGTAAATAAGTCATGGATCCTGATGTAATACATTTAAGATAAAGTAGTTCTTGCTAAATCATACTTACATTTCACTTTGCGTAGTTTCTCAACATGTGGCTTGGCACAGGTTACGGCAGCATAGGCTGTGAGGGCACTGCCCGGCAGCATAGCAGCCACCTCAAGAGGGACACTGTTTGGAATCTGAATAACGCGGGTTGTGTCCTCAATAGGGATGTACTCAGCATAGCCTGTGTTGGTGCTCTCTGGGTCTGGGACAATGATAACCTTGTCACCAACAGTGTAATTGCAGTTGGGCAGGTTGGGACCAATTTCATGAATGTATCCAGCGACTTCATTGCCAGGGAACTGGGGTGTGAAACGCTTGCGTCTGGATGTGCCTTCTTCGTAGCAAGCCCCAGCATATGCCACCTGAGGAACACAAAACACCAAGCTATATATCATGTGACATGAAATTCACCCTAAATACTGACTAAAGTTAAAGAATCAATGACCATAAATTGTTAGGCCTACATACAAATAGGTTTATGTGAAAGTCCATAAAATCCTCGTTTTCTCTCTGTGGTACATTCCAGTTCAGAAATACTTAAAATGATTGTTGGTCCAAGCAACAGTCACTCAGTAATATCAGTATTTTAGCAATCCTCAGCATCTCTGGGGGAATTCTGAACAAGTTCTCCTTCTGCTTATATGTGAATGATCTGCCTATATGTGAATGAAAGCCTTGGACTAACGTTTCAATGGTTTCAGGATTTTTATTGAGAACTAATAAAGATAACTTACCTTCACTGTGACCCCACTATTGGGTGTGTCTGGAATTGGCATAGAAGAGATGGCCTCTCCCATAGTTGAAGATGAAAGGAGGGAGGACGACTGGATTGATGAGGACTGGACAGTCGACTCCCCACTCAGTCTCCTGAGAGCCTCCAGTTCGTTCTTATTAAGTGTTGCTGCAGTCATTGCTGACGTTTGTAAAGGTACTTGTGATCCTTTGATCTGAAAACAAAAAAAGTAAACTTTGTTTAAAAGTTAAAATCTAGTCACTCTTGGCATACAATAGACTATATGCAACACTAAATTAGCCTGTAGCCATTTGACGATTCAAGAAAAAAAAAAGAAGAGGGGGTGGGCCATTTATAATGCATGTTGACAATTATATAATTCTTAGGGCTTGCCATTCTTAGAACACAGAAAAAAACATTATTAAATTTAAAATACATTAGAATTTAGACTACTATGAAAATGAAATGATGTCTGTAGAACGATGGTCAAGTTCACTAAATGTGCTCCGTATTGTCTACGTGAGATTAACAATAACATTCACCATCTTCATGATTCCCGGTCCAGCTAGACTCTAATAAGGCTATGAACAATCTGGCAACAATTTCGGAGAAGTTTGTCCCCAACTCAAAAACAACCCGTATTCAAGTCACAATGGCATGAGGTCACAAAGCCTGCTGACCCAAGCACAAGGGGTCACCAGCCCAGATGACCGAATTTCCAGCCATCATCAAAACAAGGCGTGAACCTATCCTGTACTAGCGACCGATTTACCTCGATGTGTTGCAATAATTCTGCAAAGTCGGACGAAGAATCAAATTGCTACAAAGTACGGCACCGACGTAGTCTATAACAATTTTCTAGTTGTGCAATATGCAGCTGGTCTGTAAAAGTACGCGTAGCACGAATATGAGCATATCAGATGTACTAATCGCGGTTAATACATGCAAGGTCGCAGTCTTCGCGTCAGCCAATCAGGAGTCTCCAAATACGTCGAGACACCTAGAGCATGCCGTGACCTTGAGCGTTCACGCGGTAAGGGAACAGCTGGGCGAACTCGGTCAGGTCAACCGTGTTCTTTCTTACCGCCAGGTTGTAAACAATGAAACAATTTTCTGCCGCACTCACCGAATTTCCCTGTTACACTTACACGCTTGCTCTAATCCATTTTGTTGTGTTGACTATCCCCCTTCGATATTTTCTACGATAAGTTTCCAGTTAATGTATGATTTAGAGGTATTTTCAGCCCTCTCTCACTACATTAGTAATCTAGACTAGTAGCAGAGATCGTCTAGTCTAGTTTCTGACCTGGTTCTCAAATACTTCTCACAGACTTCACTTATTTTCTTTCTGGCTTAAATGTTCGGTTATAATTCACTATCATGCACATCAATGTTAATGCGACAAATCTGCTGGTCTCCCACAATGGTCTCGAGTCTCACAAACTGACTAAGAAGCTCTCGAATTAAATTTCTTAAAATCCGGACAAGACTTTTTGATCTTGACCAATAAGACCATAAGATCCATATGACGTGTAGTTCTAGAAGAACTTTGAACATGTGTCTGTTTCGACAAATACTCTTGTAAGTTGGTTGCCCAGAGGTGACTAAAAAAGAATGCAACTTGTTACCCTACTAGACTAGACTAGTCTACTAACCGCAAATAGACGTCTACTACTAGATCTAGATCTAGTCTACTCTACAAATGACTAGTCTAGCCACTGTAATATTAAGAAATGTTAGCGGTTTACTTACATGCAAAGTAGTAAGTCAGTAACGGGTGAATCTGTAAACAACTGAATCCACAAACTTTGAAATAATCCTCAGTGAATATATGTGCACGTATGTCTTCTCTCTTCGGAGTCTCGCATTCGTCTGGGGAAACTCGGTTATCGGAGCGCTTAATATGCGGGTCGGGAATCACTCGCTGTTCACGTGCTGTCCCAGCTGGCTGACGAAAACGAGTTCGTATCGAGTCCTTGAAGAGGCTCGACGGGATGGCCTGACAAGCTGGTGTAGGTGGCGGGGGAAACTGCGGTTTGAATCAATTAATCATAGACAATTTGACTTCTTTTTTTAATTTTCAAATATTTATAATGAATAGACTTTAGATCTTAAATTGTATTAAACCAAACTTTTGCCCACCAAATCATAACTTTTGCTAATATAATGACTGATTTTCAGAATACCTGACGAGCCTCAGGAAAGCGAGGGTTACCATGCGGCGATCAGCTGATTGAAGGTTATGCGCTTCCAGCATGAATCATACTACTCTGCCTTTGTTGCTAAAATTAAGTAGGGCGTTCGATTTGTAGGGTCGAAATAGAGTTGATGCCAGCAAACGCAACGACGCATGGCCAAGCATCTCCTAGCAGCAGAGCATTATACAAATACATTGCAACGTCGCAATATGTAAATTTGGCTTGGCGTAACCTTACTTCATACCCATGATGTTGTGGAGGACACGGTCAGAGAACATGATTGTAGCGCAAACATAGTAAACGGCATGTTGGATTGCACGTAGACTTTGGCGTTGGTAGCGCTTTAGTAGACTAGTAACAGCTAATCTGGGTCTACCCGGTTTCGTTGTTTATGTGGGAGGCATAAAGTTGATAAAGAAATAATATTAATCTTTATTTAAAAAAAAAAACAAACTACAAACAACGGTTTGGTTATTACTAATACTATCCGCCTTTAAAAGATGTTATAAATAATGAGTGTGAAACAAATGTATGTAATATGAAAATCTTTTTTATTTGTTGTTCTTGAAATGGGGAAGGTGGAGGGGGGCACTCTTTTGAAAACTTAATAAGAACTAAATAAGACTTAATCTTTTTTCTAGATTTTACAGACGCTGTCAGTCAGCGACGAGAACGGATTAGTGCGAGTACTTACCAGGTGTTTCTTATTCAGTATATATAATATATTATTGTAAGATTTCAGTAATCTATCGGTATCCAAAGTCTTGGTGTAAGCAAGTGGCCTCATGAACTTACCCTCATATGTCATTACTATAACCGCTATTACCATCATCATGGATCATCATCACCGTCGTCGTTCTTGTGATTATTGTGATAAATCGTCGCAGTTACCTAGCGTAATTAGCATCGAAATCGTCATTGTTCTCATTATTACCGTCGTGATATTCGTCGTCATTATGATTATCATAAGTTATTGCCAGATCATCATTATCGCTTTCATCATAATAGAAATGTTGTGCGCCTTTGCCTCTACCCTCTTTATTATCAACATCTTGCTCATTTTCAGTGTCGATAACATTCTCTTTCTTTATATTTTCATTATCTACAAGAACATTAAGAAAATGTGGGAGAAACAAGTCAAAAATAAAATAATGAATTACTATTCTGGAGAGTGACCCAGTTATTGTCTCTTTATCGTGTATATTGGTTTAGTATATTGATTTCCAGTGGACTGAATGTTTGGGATTAAAGTTGAGAAAGAAAGGAAAATCTGGACCGGCCCTGATCGTAGGTTTCATATTTTTATCCTCTTAATTAAACTGTTAAACACTTTTCAATCCTCCTCTGTTTATTCCGTCGCCTTTTCATTTCAGCTGGATTTTTTTCCTCCCTTTCAAAGTTCTCACCACACCCCACCTCCACCTCACCCAACCTCCCAATCCTTCTTCGCCCTCTCTCTCTTGTTCTTAGAGACAGATCTAAGATGCAGTTAAGACAGGAGCGATGATGAGCTAATGGGATGAGGCTGGGATGGGGGAGGGGGAGGTGAGGAAGGATTGAGGAGGGAGGGTTGATAAAGCACAGTGGTTATTGTAAAGGGCACTCATAATAAGATGATTTCCCAAGACAAAAGCACCCTAGATCCTAATGAGCAAGTGAGCAAGAATCCGCTGTAGAGGGAGGGAGGACGGGGGAGGGTGTAGGAAGAGGAGGAGGGGAAATCTGGCCACTCTTGATCTACTCTTTAATTCATCTTCTCCTCTTCCGTTCCCCTTCTCCTCCCCCTCCTCTTTTTTTTCCCCCTATGTTTTCATTTGTATTTAAACGTTCTTCATTCCCTATTCCCCGTCTACTTTGTTCTGTCTTCTGAGCTCGTAGACGGAGGCTGAGAACTTGCAAAAAAAATCTGAACAAAACCGAAGATAAAGTAGAAGTAGAATATGAAGAACTGTTGCCTGGCGATGTTCTATCTAACCCCATACCGTAAACAAACCAGATGTGTGACCCGTAACCCAGGTAGTCTAGCCGTCACGTGACCTGAACCACGTTGATCCTAGGACCAAACTGCTGACCGCTCGTCTCACCAGGCTCCGCAGAGCGTCACTGTTCAGCAACAGAAAACACGATTTGACTTCAGGTCAGATAGGTCAAGCGAGCTGGTGCAAAACAGTGAAAGATAAGCATAGAAAATAGGCCGACACATTCAGGTATAGTTTTGAGAACTGTGCTTGGTCTTTGCCTCGAAATTGCCCGGTATCATTTTCTTTTACTAAGACAACAACACTATCTTTCCACTGGACATCAATGTATACCATGTTTACATAGGAAGATGGGGACCAATATCGGAGACAGCAAACTTCATTTCAAAATTTTAAGCATCAGTAGTCTATTAACTAATGCAGTCTCTTACTTATTTCTACAGTTTAGTTAAGAAAACTAACGTGTTGTAGAAAATTAAATGTATTTATCCCAGCACAAGAAAAGTGATACTTTTATTTAAAATAAAACATCACAAGAGCTTGGTTTTAAGTTATCTGCTTCAAATGTACATAAATAGTTTGTTTGTCTCTCTGTAAACCAAAACAACAGCCCACCGTAAAATTTACACTGTATTTCTAAATATCTGTGAAATACCTATCACGCTGGAATCATTGCACGTAGTATCAAAGAAGCATTAGTAAGTTCTGCTATCTATAAATTTAAACTTTTGACCAGCTGCCTGACCTTTCTCGTAATCTGTTATGACAGGAAAAGCGGCCCAACTCGGTTAATGGCCCTGGTGTCACGTAAACGACCGCACAGCTGAGAGGGAAAATGTAGGGCAAGAAATGGGGCGCAAACAAACCTAACTATGTGGCAACATCCTTGAATAACAAAACAGCTGAATTTTCTTTTCCGGCTGAAGGGAATGATTGCAGATACAAAAATGATGTTACACGATTAACATGCCTTACACGACTAAACTTGACGGTCATTTGCCTGGATCCCTTTGTTAGTAGTATAGAAATAAAACGCTATATACGCTGTGTAGCCTACATTACCTGTTTCAAGTCTGATTTATTTGAATGCTTGTTTTCCTGTAGAGGTAAATTATCAGGTTTCATTGGAGCTCTTTACTACTAGTATTTGAAGAATTATCACTCTCTAGTAATCCTTTGGGCCTACGGCTTTAATAACCAAGAATATCTACTACATTTTAAGATACTGTATCGACATGAGATCCAGATAATTAGAAGTGCCATGTTCCAAAGTGTAAGTCCGAATCAACAATTTCATTTGGATATTAAAACTCCAGAAAAAGACACTGAACAACGACATGCTTATCTACATTGTTGACCAGAACGGAGTACACCGGATATTTTCAAGTTCGCTGCCTCTTGCATTATCTCATTCTCTCGTTATTTTTGCCCATTGGGTTGCCCTGGCATTTCTGTAACATCACAGAGCTAGTTTTGAGTTCATTCCATGTTATAGACATGATTTTTCTCAGACATCTATATTACTGAAAGAAATTAAAATGTTTCCAATTTCTTTGATGAGTTTCCCGCTTTCATTAGCATTAGTCAGAAGAGATTTATAGTCCATGTAGGCTAAAATTTTCGATCGATCGCACACTTTATACACCAGTGACACCAGCTGAAGTTTTGTATCATCACGTAGATCACAGTGGAGATAATCAAAATCTAATCGGTCAATGCTCTCGCTCAAAAGACAAAGGGAGGGAGAAGACGAAACTCATCACTGTTGTTTACAAATATCCCAAGGTCGTGAGAGCATCCAATTCTCCTGAGTGACGACAATGTTTTTGAGTTCTTCGGCTTTATTGCACTCATTTGGGACCATAGTACAGAACAAGGTGGAAAGGGCAGTAACGAAGTCTGTAGGATAAGTATCCTTACTAAAGAGGTTACACAGCGACTAGATGGTCTCCTCACAAAAAGTCTGTGTCCTTCTTCCCTGCCTCTCCTGCCCTATCTGAGCCCCAGCTTGACCATTTCTCAATGGTCTATCATTTCTGTGGGTGCTCCCCATCCTTTAACCCCATTGCCTTAAAAAATGGCCCCTCAGAGCTCTCTATTAAGAAGTTAAGAACCCATTTCCTAATCTACTGGAAAGAGAGAAACTGATTAGAAAGAGAAATTATTTTACCAAACACAAACGGATGCCCCAACATCGTTTGAAAAGAGGCTGGATTGGGGTGGTGGTGGGGNGAGAATGCTCGAAATGGAAATACAGAGCGAAGGAAAGAAAAAGAAAGAGGATAACTAAGGTGGTCACGTGACTGTGCGTAAACTTCTGATTCCTATGCTTAACTTACACCCCACAAAAAATATGTCGCCCATTAACAGTTGATGAAAGACTTGAATTACTCCAAGAGATTCAACTGACATGTAAGTGAGACGTCGACTGGCACACAAACCAAATCAAGGATAGATCTTTATAGCACTCCTTACAACGTAAATCTCATGACAATTTATTTTTTAATTAAAAGAGGCAACATAAATGCTGAATGCTGAATTTTTTAAAATGGAAATGTCAGTAGATCTAGATCTAGCTTATTTTTACTCAGAAAAATCGTTTCCATGGGTTTCTCTCGTTGTGCCTTAGCCTACAGAGTAGAGTCAGTCGCGGTGGTCGCGACATGCCACCTTATTTCGGCCATTGCCCTTTATGTACTTGGTATATCGGAATAGCACAGTAAATGTAACATTCTGCTTCGTTGATACTATACAGTGATATAATGAGACAGTCTTAATTGAAATATATGAAACGGTTTTATGCGCTGGCAGAGAAAATCTATCGTGAGTTATACTAATTTCACTATGTAGAGACTGCTCCGATTATGGTCTAGAACGATATGGACTATTATAATCATTATTTTAATTTCATTAACAGTCGAATTTATGTCAGTTCAATAGCACAGCGCCTTGGGGTGTGGGTTGCCCAGTGTGTGTGTTGGGGGNGGGGGGGGGGGCAACGAGGAGAGGGAGAGAAGATAAGGGCACTTATAATCTTTGTTGTCTCCAGCTGTTTACCTCAGATAAGAAGAGCGATTAAAGCGAATCTTGAACACGTCCAGTTTATGAATGTACGAATACTAAATTGACAGAAAGTCTTAGTCATTACTGTACTAATAACTAGAAGTAAACAATCATCTTATGAAGCTTGGACAATGTCCGTTATATAAGCAACATAATCATGGAATGCTTAACTTAGTAATATACTCAGACACCAATGCATTTATAATTATACAGCCTTTATTTTCCTTGTCCTTTCTCTCACTCTAGATCTACTCACGCACAGTCTCCAAATGAAGTTTAAAGAGAAATAAAAGATTTTAGAGACAAGCTTGAGGTTACTGTGTTTCTGGCTTCTCAAGACACAAGCTATCATTGTTTTTAAAAGTATCCTCGATCTTTGCGCACTTGTGGCGCCATGTTGATACCCAGCCGAGTCTGGTTTGTGACAGTTTGTAAATAAACATAGATAGAAAGGCCTTGGAAGGGGGTGGCGAGAGTCACGCGAGGTAACGTGAATTTCAAATATTTCATAGCGAGGCTCTGTTGAAGTTTTGAAACCCTATGATATTGCATCATCATGTTTTTGTTGTTGTTGTTGGTGGTGATATTGTTGTTGTTAATATTGTTGTTATTGTTGTTGTTAATGTTGTTGTTATTGTTGTTGTTGTTGTTGTTGTTGTTGCTGCTGCTGCTGCTGCAATAGAATTTGTTGTACCCGTGCTCCGACATCGCATTTTGGACTTACAAATTGCGTTTGTTCTTTCGTAGCACTCTGTTTAGAGGCATTAAGATAGCTGTAGAGAGAGACACTGACTTCCAGGGATGGACCTACTGAACCACTCTTATCTTCTTTCATCTTCTTTTTCCCTAATTATCTCCGTGTGTGTGTGTGTGTGTGTGTGTGTGTGTGTGTGTGTGTGTGTGTGTGTGTGNTGTGTGTGTTTTCCCTTCAATTCTGATCACCCCAGATTTTAATGGATCAACCTTTATAATTTCGTCTCTGTTGTCCATCTTGTACAAACTTGTGCCTACACTAATTAAGCCTCACTCAAGGCCCAACAACACGGAACATCAAAGCACACGCAACAAGATGTGCATAGCATGTTATCGGGTCTGGCTTTGCATATATAGATATAGTAATGCTTGGTACTAGGCGCTCTTTCGCATCAAACAACAGACCATCGGTTTAGAAAGGCGCTCTTCATAATTATAATTAAGCTTATTTGAATAATTACAGCAGTCTTACCTTTGCTCCCCCTTCTCACTTTCTTCCCTCAGTATAGATCGCAGTTATTTGGCTGGTGACACTGAGACACACTGACGATTTTCGTCCATGCATATAAGGGTAAATAGATGCATATAAGGGTAAATAGATGCATATAAGGGTAAATAGATGCATAGAAGGGTAAATAGTACTAACATATTATGTTTACAACAAAAAAAAAACCACTGGCTGGTTATACAGACAAGGTGATGTGCAGTGAAGCCATCACTGAAAAGCATTTGCATTGAGTCCTTTACACCGTGTATTTGCTCTGATTTTACATGTTGTAATAATGTATTTCTTTTACAGTTTTCGTTTTTCGGTGCAAGCTATATTCATATGTGGCAGGAATCACACGCACCGGGATTTATGAGTATTTTACCGATTGCAAAGCAAAAGCCCCAGTTCAAGGACTTTCAGATAAACATCATGAAGTACCGATAACTGACTACCCGTAACATGGGAAGTCTGGTATGCGACATCAATATATATATATTATATATTCAGTATGTGTGTGTGTGTGTATATAGATATATTTATATGGTTTGTTTTTTATTTGGTTAATCCCGTTTGATTACTTGCACAAGTTTGTCTGACATCGTCCCAGACATTTCACTAGTGACAGACCTCTATGTTTGGGGCAAATAACAAAAAATGTGGAATGGAAAAACGACCAACTGGCATGGTGCTTTCATTTCAAGATTACGACTGTCACTGTTCTGGAATAACGCTGCACAATGATCTTTTGTACCTCCTTTGGAGCAGCTCTCGTAAGTTACGGGAAAAGCTTGCGCTGATTACCAAAGCATCGGTCTGCAGACTGTTTGCTGACCCATCAATAACAATAAACAGACGCTTATTTCATATCTCTGGAATGAATGCCGTGGCCAAGGGGAAATTCTCGATCATATTTCCTCCTCTTGCCGTTCTAGCAGCAATTGAAGAGTGCTCCCTGCTCCCTGTCTTAGGTACACGTTGATTGTGGCCTTTTCTCAGTTTTCCAGCGAAGACACTGTTCTTTAATTATAGACAGAGACCTGTATCTCAGACTTCTTAGTGGGAATCAGAATGACTAGAATGTCTCTCGCTGGAGTCCATTAGTTTAGGCCATATCATTATTATTACATTGTTCGTGTTTACTAAAGTCGTATATGTCACATGACCTAGACGTCTACACAGAATTATACAGTCAATACAAACGACATACTAGACTATCTGGGTGAACTTTTGAACAGGGCGTTAACAGTGTGCTGCAATTTGCCTTGACATTTATTTAGACCCCGGTTTTCTTACCATTATGCAGCTTATCTTCAGGACTTACAATTTGTGGGCACAAGGTCATATATTTATGGTCATACACACTGTGCGGCAAACACAGCTCCACCGATTTTCAGTACACTGCACTCTGTACGTCATATAAGTTAGGATTACACATACACCCCTATCATTACTTGAGTAACCTATTAACCTGGACTTGTCCCACATTGATGTTCCCGGGGCACTTTTAAGATAAAGTACTTGAAGTTTCAACAGCATCAGATACGAGTAAAATTATTCACGGTATCAACGGCATGATATTGTATACAGCCTGCATCTGTTATCAGAAGAACTTTGAACGATGGTTATTGTGACTAGAAACTATATCGCCTATTTGTTTCAGTCCTGTTGGTGTAGCAGTTTGTGCAAGGACACGATTTAGAAAATGGGTTATCAGGTTTCATACCTTCTTTACCAGGCCTCGCACTGACAGTGAGACAGAACACAGCGATGCAAAGCAGGCAGCTGCATCCAAAGATCAAAGTCTTGGGAAACTGGAGTGCAAAGAAAGGACGTGAAATAAAGGCCTGTCCGGTGTGTCTTGGCCCTAACTCGCCACACAGCATGAACTATATCTCATTCCTGCATAGAAAACAACGGGAAGAAAGTACGTTCACATGGTCCATGATTACCCTCATTAAAGCCAGTTTACGAAAATATAGTCATCGATGCGTTATAATATCTAGGCCACTTAGGACAATGACTTGAGGCCCAAACCAAATCCTTCTAAAATGTCTCAAAGTAATGGGTCGAAATATTGTTTGATGAGGGTTCTTGCTCTGGAGACATCTGTTGCTTTGCACTCAGTGGTAGAGAGTGTGCTGTCTCTCTTTGCTGTAGCCCATGGCCTGCAATTGCAAAGCTGTATTGTGACGCATGATGTAACCACCTGTTATCTGCTGTCAGGATTTCGAGCTGCAAACAAAGACCTCGGTTGTATTTCCCGAGTAAATCTTCTATTTCATATCGTCTTGACATTTCTCTTTTTTTTTTTTTTTGCCTTAATAAATCTTGGATCTTACAGAATAGCAAAGTAGAATTCCCTATGATGTAGCTGTCATGTGCTACACAAGCTAGCTGCAGCTTAGTAAGACCTTCTTGAAACAAACGGGAATTCAAAGAGCTGTAGTGTAGAAGTGTCACAGGACAGATTTTATGAATTTAATCTTACACACTTGACCCAGGCTATCATTTTATCTTTCGCAAAACACATGCCATATTATATCTTTAGCTCAGTATTTATGTGTCAGAACGAAAGCGAGCTTGTCTGGACAGTATGCATGAAGGAGATGGTGCTTTGAGACTGTCGTGTATACGTCTGGGGCTTAGAAATGTGCTGTTCGGTGAGTGGGCGTCTCTTCCTCTGCACAAGGACTGGTATGTTGAAGTCTGAGGTTCTAAAACGTTCCCAGTTAGCACTCAGCTAAGAAACCTTCCACCTCTGTCTGTTGCCACCACAGGCCAAATTATTTGAATGCTCCAATACTTTAACCTTAGAATGTATATATTTTAGCCTCATGCCTGTATCTCATCCCTCCTATCCTGAGGGTCTCCAGCATTTACAGGGTGTGCATTCCAAGTCGACCTTACAACCCGAGAACCTCTGCAGATTGGGATATTATATAATGTAGTGTATAAATGCAAATGGTTAGCGCTGGGCGCGACGCCAGATTTGAAGGACCACATGACCCAAAGAGACACTAAGCAGTGTGGATAGCATAATCTAAGCACTTTAGTTTAAGAGAGACAAAGCAGGCGCATAACGATTCACTACTACAGCCTTATTCAAGTGTAGTTAACATTCAGATCTGCCTAATGAAAACGGAAATTTGAACAGCTATCATTAGTATTGTTGATTCAAAATGATTATTTTAAGAATGTAGGCCAGGACAGGTCAGTCTTAAGAGTGTATGAATATGAAATTCAGGGTTTTCCCTAGACATTCTCAGGCGACTTTTGTTATCCCACGGCTTCATTACAAAACAATAACAACAGCAGCAGCAGCGGCAGCATCAGCAGCAGCAGCATCAGCAGCAGCAGCAGCACTAGCAGCAGCAGCAGCAACACCAACAACAACAACAACAACAACATAACAACATCAACAATAGGAAAACTTGCATTGTTAGCAACAACAACAACGACAACGCCTATGAAAACAAGCGGGAAAGCAGGGATCATAGCATTGCCACTTCTAACTGAAAACTCTAGACCCGATCACATTGCTGTCAACTCTTTGACAGTTCAAAGCAAAAGAAACCGATCTTTACTGTTGTCAATGCAAGTTCTAGAGGAAAAATGCATTGGCTCAAACCAGACATACTTCACTACAAGCACTGAACTGTGGAACATGAGCAATCATGTCAGGAGGATTTTATGATTATAATTTCTGGCATATGTAAAGACTGAAAAAGATTTTTAAAAAAAACATTAGTGACACCAATTTTTTCTATGGTTATGGGTACACCTCATTGCCTCCATGTGTTATACAGGAAGACAGTTGTCGTAGTGATCTGGGCGTGATGCACTGATGCTGAGCTGCATGGATCTCCAAGAAACATGGCTCACTAACCGAATTAGAACCATAATCCAATGTTAGAGAGAAAAAAAAATCAAACATTCGCTAGAAGGACAAGGCCAAACAAGCATGTTTTAGCTGATATGGCTCTATCCATGAACAAACATGGGGGAATGGGGCCAGGCTTGACTATTAGAGTGAGTCTTTACCTTCTTGGTACGTCTCACCCAACATATCTTTGAATAGGGTATCCTCGCACTGTGGCATCTTAAATAATGATGATGATAATGAGAAAAAGAAGAAAAACAACAACAACAACAACAACAAAAACAAAAACAACAACAACAACAAGATGGTCAAATAGTCTTAAGTCCCGTATCCAGACAACGAGCTGATCAAGCAATCTCACATTTATATCATTATTATCAGAGCTGTTCAGCCGCTCATTAACTTTCTCGATTTCTACGAATACTGATCACCTCAGGTTAGACAACAGAATTTTTGATCGTGTATAACCAGGTACCAAGTTTACAGACAAGGGGATTTGGGAAACTGTGAATTAAATGCTATCCGAAGACATTTGCGAGAGGTTCAAAACGTGGACTGAACACACGACGTTTTCATTCTGACTTCACCTCCGTGACTAAGGCCGGCAAAATAACAATATCACGAACAACTTCTTGTCTCTTCATCACTTTTGGACTGAAACAAAGGAAACTTGGCTATGTACCAGACGACATACCCCTTAACTTGAGTAGAATGATGAATTACCATCAATAAATTTGCATGAGTACGTAAGCTTCTACTTACAGAAGACCCCTCCAATCCCCACCGGCAGAAAACTACTTCGATTTCATATCATGTGACCTTGAAATATAGTGTAAGCATAACAAAATCACAAGACAGCCATCTCACATAATATTAGACTAAATTCGGGAAAATAATGGTAGGAGTTTAATCTTAAGCGATCCTATTATGTATACTCATAATATGTAATTTCGGGTAATTTTGTTACTATTCATAGCATATCTTTGTCATTTGGGCCAGCTCGTAAATGATGACAGAATCATGTAACCTTTCAGCAGTGCTAGATTAAGTGGGTCAGGGAAACTGTACTGTAGCGGTTTTTTTTGAACGACCGACTTTTCTGTCCCTGGAGGTGCAGGAGCAAGCATAATTACTCAACTTGGTCAGGAAAAAACCAGTATGATTAAAATTACGAACCATGATAATGACTATTGCTAAGTGGTTGTAAACTTTTCATCACAAGTGGGTTGTTAATAAACCGGAAAATGATTCTGACTGGGCTTATGGGTTTGTCAAGACTTCTGACTGTAATAGCACAAACATCCGGTGGCCTGTTTTGTTGGGTTTTTTTTCCTCTTTTTTAAAAATATTTTTTTTTTATTGTGGTTGCGTCCTTGACACAGTTCAGATGACTGATATCAGCAAGACATTTTGTCATATCATATCACTTGATTCCTCGTGATGTGATTTATAGAAATGAAATAAATGTATGTTGGTAATTCCCTTTCCCCAGCACCATCAAAGCTGGCTCTACGTGGCATTGCCTAGAAAGTATTCAAAAGGAATGGTTGGAGAAAGGACAGAAAGAGGAAGAAAGAAATAGAAATGAACAGTGACTATTAAAGTTTGGATGATATCCTCCATGTCACTTTGGAGTGTGGTTCAGCTGCAGTGGAGAGAAGAGTGGAAGTGACTTTAGTTTAGGGGAAGGATTCTTGGGCCCAGTAAGGATACAAGAGAAACCGGAACGATCCAGGATCCGTTTTATTCTCTGTTAGATATAATCTTCTTTTCGAAAACCCTCGCCTTGCAAGGCAGTGACTATCATCTCACATCCACTGCAACCCAGCAAAAATATCATCTCACATCCACAGTGTAACATATCCAAATGGAATCCAGATTTTACTTTTAACATACTGAAATTCTGAGAGTTGTTAACTCGCACGGTATCAGCATGGTGCAATGATGATTTGCCCGAACCTCAACACGTGAAGCCCAAATACTATCCGTAATTTTCTCTCATTTGTTCAGCCCATAATGGAACCAGTTTTTTGCCCGTTAGCAACTGCTACACGGATCTTCTATCATACCAGCTGCATGAGGGAGTTGTGGTCGTGATGTTACGATGACTCAGCAGACGAGTGCAACATGGGGATGTGAGGGCGGGGTGGGAGGTGAGGGTGGAACACGAGGTGTGCTTGTTAAGGAGTGGGGGGTGCGCCTCCTGGGAGTGATATTGTGAGTGCTTGAACTAGGGACTTTTTAAGCTTCAAATTCAGATTTGGCATGGTCAAATTAGGGGGAGAGTGTGAAAGTTTTTTTGGTTTTCTATACGGTTGCCATGGCAACGCCGCCATCTTGAATTTTGTGTCTTCAAAATTAGCTATTTTCAAAAGCCTAAGGCTCCTAGAGTATTGAATGTAATCATTTCAAATTTTGTAAACTTATAGAGTTGCTCTATAAAAAAGATAAAATGCATTTGTGTTTTGTTTATTTTTCATACAATGTCTGTCACAAATTTTTGAAATAATGTGTGTTGATGGATGTGTATTTTTCTCAATTTTCCACCCAACATTCAACTTCGTTTCAAAAACGTGACCAAAATCAAGAAAAATGGATGCATTTTCTCAAAACCTATGTTGCGGGGAATATATATGTCAAATCTGAAGTCAATCGGTTTAGAAATAAGAAAGCCTTAGGGAAAAGAATGGAAAAAAGAACATTTTGAGAAAATCGCAATTGAAGTTTTGATAGCGCGTTTATACAAGGCTAAGATGACCATCTAGAGGTGCCCTTTCAGGGCATAAAACGGATGTTTCTGGCCTCAAAGGTTATTTTTCTCATAGTAGAAGAGGTCAAAGTGTCTAAAAATACCAAAAGCCCAATTTCGATATTTTAACCCCTAGACCCCCTTTTAGAAGGCGCACCCCCCGTAGACATTTGTACAGTGAAAGTTTATCCCCTGCTATGGGACAAGAACATTATGGCCGTAGTCTCCAGTGTTAACCATAACCTCCCGTGTATCAGCTTTTCTTCACCAGTGGCCATAATTATGCATAATTCTTACGTTAGTTATCGCACTGCGTTAACCACGGGGAACTCCCAAAACATTAGTAGTGTTCACCGTGGTTAACGCAATACGTTAACTAACGTATGGACTTGGCATATGGCCACTGATCTCTGCCTATCAAAAACGTATTTCATCACGGCGATAGTGCATGGCAAACACTCGTCGTGATCAGCTCCGGACATCTGTGATAAGCTGATAGCTCGCACACCCACACTCATAATCAGGGTCACCTTCGAAAGCTCCACTTTGCTATGGATCGCTGTCAACAGGATGATTGTCCGGCGACTAGACCTATGTTAGATTACTTACTATTAAAAAAAATCAGAAGAGGTAGATAACAGATATGCTAGGACAAATAATTGTGCTATCTTGAACCGCAGTAACCATAACAGCTCTCTGCGTGCCAGACAGCGTTAACTGCTATAGATAACGAAGGCCGCAAAGTACTGTATACTATTGCAACTCCAAGAGTTGAAGTGCCTGAAATGCTATGGTTTATATTGCACACCTCATCATCAAGAGTTAGCACTACCTGGCAAGGAAAGCCACAATTCGATAATTTAATAATATAATATTTATATCAAAAGACAGTTAGACATGCAGGATGTCTGATGGAGGCGTGGTCTGTTTGTTTTTGTCCTGAATGAAAGACAACAGATAGCGCTGAACTAGGACCATATTACGTGGTAAATGCTTAGCAGGCACTTTGTTATCCTGAAGACATAAGACTCACTAGTGTATGGGCTTCACACTCCTAATATATATGCATAACAACAGGTCATTATCAGTATCGTCAACACTCCAAGAAAAAAAACAACAACAATAAAATCTGTCTTTTGGAAGGATTGTGGAGAATGGGTCACACTCGGAAAACACACTGCAGATGTTTGCAAGCTGGAATTGTATCATTTCAATGCCATGGTTATTTAGACAGATGGGAAGGGGAGGGGAGGGGACTTCTGATTTACAGGATCCAACTCTGTAGGGCACATGAAGGTAAATGGTATGCCACTGTTACTTATGTGGGGGGATATTTCTAGTAATTTTAGACGGATTGTTCTTGTCGTAGTCTCTGTCAAACAATCGAAACAACACTGGTGGTCATAACAATAACAGTTAAAATAATAATTTTATTCAGCTCAAATACATCACATGCATAGTATTTTAGTACCACGACGTCAGTGAATATTAGCATACAAAGGTGCGATCATTCACGGCCGGATGCGGGACTCCGGGCCACTTATTGACGAAAATATGACATGGGGTCCACAGAACCTGGAGAGATGAGTGGTCCCTTGGATCTCTCAGAGGCCTGGAGTTCTGGAGCAATTGCCTTATGGTCAGTCCGACCCTGCATACAGCCCATTTGACAAAGTCGCTGTATCAGCACACTGTTTGCGAGCTGGTTCCTTTTAAAGTCTACTAGTTCCGATAGCTAGAGATATCGCTAAAGTGCGAGTGCGCAAAGGGGTTGTTAATCGGGAATCAATACTTAGTCCCTCAAGCTTGACTGACTATTATATAGTAGAAGAATAGTGGAAGTTCAAAAGCACAAAGCCGCCACTATGGCAGAGAACCAGAAAATACCAGGATTTTTTTTATTGTGGAAGCGATCACTTTATCTTTCAAGCATTCTCCTGAACACACACACACACACACACACACACACACACACACACACACACACACACACACACACACACACACACACACGCGTGCGTGCTCTCTCTCTCTCTTTCTCTTTCTTTCTCGCTCTCTTTCTCTCTCTCTCTTTCTCTCTCTCTTTCTCTTTCTCTCTCTCTCTCTCTCTTTCTCTCTCTCTCTCTCTCTCTGGATACCTACATGATGCTTTCAGTGTTCCTAAATTTCAATTAGTCCTTCACTGTATGTCTGTAATATATGCAGTTATTGGAACTCAAAACAGAATCCTTCTGATAAGAATGGTGATTCAGAATTGCCACACTGAGTTACATTACACAGCTTTTTTGTTATATTTAACGAAGATGCGGCCTTTGGTGTACATCTTTTTTTTTTTCAGAATGGGATTATAAATTACTAGTCTTGGTACAAAAGATCAATGGGCTGTGTGTTAAAAGTCCAAATACATGTAGTATAATCTGGAAAAAGGTCGTGTTAACCTTTTTCTTCAAGTCAGCTGAGTTAACGCTAAAAAAGTGTTCTACCAGAGCCATCCCGAAACTGGAAAGGAAAACCGACCCAGTACAGACTTCGACCGCCAACCATACAGCTACGTATCGATCCACTCAGCTCATCGACCGTGAACGGCGCGTGATCGACTCGTGAGCGAGTATTTCCACTGTGCTCTCTGTAGGCTAAGTCTGATGTACTCTCACACCCTCGCTGTAGCGCTGATTCAGCGATGGCCTCGCACCACTCCTATTAATATCCCTCAGCTTTACATGAGACCATGCTACAATACGATTGGTAATGGATTCACTCGAAAGCACTGGAAATCTATGGGGAATTTGGAAAGGTGCTCTCGTTAACTACAACACTGTTCAAACTTAAAATAGACCGCTATATGTATCTACCACGGTTAAGAATACATGTACATTGTTCATTGTGCTGAGAATGAGGGAAATGATGTGGCCTTGTATTTTTAAGACGTGTATAATGTCGATGATCACTCCAAGGCCGTCAAACCATGAAAACAACACGAACAAAAATAACATTTTTTTTTTGCCTTTTCATTTCCGTTGTCATCGACTAGTTTAGCTGCATGTCGAAATCTGAATAAACATCAATAATTGACAAAGACATAGACGAGAAATGTGAAAATACGTGGAAGGACTAACGTAGTACGAATATTCGTGATGAGGACTAACGCAATACTCATATTAACACCGTGTCGTCAATTCGGGTTAAACTTCCAGCAATCAAAATAGCATTGATTGGTTTGGTTTTTTTTCAACGATTTGATTCGCCTCTGTACATTAGACAGATATGGGTCAGAGGCCTATCCCATGTCTGTCGAAAATCTAAAAACTCGAGCTTTGATATTATGGCCATACAATGTACATGAGGTTTCATCATCCTTCCAGTGCAGTCATGGTATTTTGGAAGTGATAATAGCATTGACAAGTTTTTATAAATGCAGAAACATATACAGTATTTCGTTTGCCAGGCAATACACGGATCACCTCAGCTAAAATCATTAGCCCATAAACTGCAAAGTCGTCATCTGTGCATTTTGAATGTTAACAGTGATTATCATCAATCTGACGACTGCCAAAAAGCATGATAAACGAGCGAGAGACACGTTTTATGTTTGAATGTAAGCTTCCTCATTATGATTATAGACAAACATTTCATGAAAAGCATTTTGGAATCGATATGTAAAGAGTACGAATAATGAGTCTGTCTTCTCGGAATATTTAGAGATGTCCAGTCTCACCAAAACATACTTATAACTCGATTTTTTTTTCCTCTAGAACTTCACCATTAAGTTGAATAGTTTCTTAAATCAACCCATATTTTAAAATTCCCTAATACCTGTGTGCATGCTATATAACTGTTCAACTGTTGTATTTTGAGAATGACAGACTGTTTATGATGATAACTATATTAGACCATATTTTATGAACACACAGCCGCATCTCCTACAAAGAGAAAATTTTCATGAAATTCTTTTCTAATCTGAACCACTGACCTTCAGCACTGGCGAAGCTGAAGGGAGATACTTAGAGTACTATCTTCTTCTTTCTATCCTTCTTTGAACCATTTCTTTTTTCCCTTCGTTCTTTTCTTTCTTTTCCCCGCTCATTTCATTCTTTTCTTTTGTTCTCGTTTCTTCTTTCTTTCTTTCTTTCTTTCTTTCTTTCTTTCTTTCTTTCTTTCTTTCTTTCTTTCCCACAAGCCCAAGCGTTGCCCCAATGGTTGGATAGACACTGACCTTCCTTAAGCCAGCGAGGCTTGGACAGTAATGTTTCAAGCTTAAGCTGTGCGAACATGGCAACCGGCCAGTCAACCAGCAAACAGCTAAGGTTACTGACCAGTAGGATATTTTTTTGTTCGGTTGTTTTTTTTCAGTTGTTGTTCTGTTTGGGTTGATTTCGTTTCTTGCCCATCGCATGATTATCACAGAGCAGCTGGAATGCGGTCGACTATCCTTCATAGGATACAAATTTAGAGGGACATCAGTAGTTGTTGAGTGATGTACAAGAAACAGAAACTTGCTAGACTAGCTAAAATACTGTATTAGCTTGGGTGGTATATTTTATTGTAACTGCTAACCGCCCACATGTTAAGGCTACTTGTTGAGAAGAACTAGACGTACACATGTTATTCGTTGTAACAACGGATGCATACTATTATTTTCACATAAGCAATGGGATTGGCCGGTGCATAACTGTTTACATGTCACCAGAACTTACAGTTTAGCCAGAGTGGTCCTGTTTTTTCACTCTCGAGCTCGGCGTTTACATTGAAGTGTCCTTGGGAAAGACACTTCACTTCCATTTCCTCACTCGATTTAGGTGTAAACGAGTACTGTACCTGGCTTTAGAGCTGGGGAGACCAGGGAAATGACTTTGTTATGTATTTCACTTGTAATATTATGTATTTACATGTATGATGTGTATTGTTATAATGATGTGTTTGTATTATGATGAGATGTATATGTATAACACCGTACAACATCGTGACTCAACTTCTCCACGGGGCAAATAAAGGTGTATTTTCATTTCATTTTCATTTTCTTTTTTTTTTTCAAAAGTTTTGAGGCCTTCTTATAATCATGATTGTTATAGTTCTATTGTTAAATACTACCATTCAAACTGCAAAAGATCTATGCAGAGAGGCTGTCCAAGTATTGCAATACATAACAACTTGTGAGAATAGGAAGTATGTAAATGATTGAGTAGACCATCACCTACGTGGCCAAAATCCGCCGTACACATTTCTATCCTATCATGATAAGTGCTTATAAGATGTTCCATTGCTAGCATATTGTGTTTGCCTATGTGCTATCGCCTGTGGTATGGGTTTTCTATAAGAAATATTGTTGAAATTTGTTAAACTTGTTAAGCTCATTACTTGGCTGCTAGCAATAGAACTGTAAGCATTTACCAGAACTCTGCTAAAACGTACGGATTTTACTGAGTAAAGAAAATGTTAAATTGCAGGATTTTTAATTAAATAAAGTATTATACAGTTGAGAGATTCTGCCCGGGGTGGAAAGAAAACGCGACAAGATATTGCTGAGGGATGAGGGCTAGGTTTTTTTTAAACCATAAAGTAAAAAAATATAAAAACATACACATCTAGACTGGGTGGATGGGATTTCTACAATTTTGAGGGATGGGTTTGGGTTTGTATAAAGTCTCGTAGTGAAAAAAAAATTGCACCTCTAGATTGATTGGGATGAGTGGGATCAGGGACTCACTTAGGGAAATGTGAAGCAGGTCTTGTAAACAGTTCAACGTTTTAGCTGTTGTCGTTACTCAGGCAGGAAATCTTGCCTTGTAAGGAGAGGATTCCAAAGAGTAGACAATGCCTCACTGAAAGGGCACGCACGCACGCACGCACACACGCACGCACGCACGCACGCACGCACGCACGCACACACAGACAGACNAGGTATTGGCAGGCAGGCAGGCAGGTATTGGCAGGCAGGCAGGCAGGCATTCCTTGCACACGCTCATGCTTTGCTTCGCCCCCCGCCTTCCCCCTTTAGATCTAATCCTAATACTAATATTTAAAGAAACTGACCCAGCAGACCTAGGCTTATTCCAATACAAAGGGTAAGGTGAAAGGTGAAGTACCGTTCATTTCTCTAGACCAGTGTAACTGACCGCTAGGGTAATGCTGAAGAACATACACTCTTTTAAGTCACCTACTAAGGATTTCTTTGGGTCGGGACACGCTGCCCTGGTTCATACCGTGAATTATTTCACTGTATTTTACCGGATTATGTTGAAGCCTATTATATTATGATACAGTTTGAAGTTTGCAGACAATTTCACCGTGGGACAGGGGACCGGTTTGGGTATCGGTTTGACCACTTGCCTATTGGTCTGTTCGCCTATTTATTTGTCTGTCATTTCATCTATCCATCCCTCCGTCCGTTCAACCATCTGTCCTTTGTCTGTATCCTGCGTGTCTGTCCGTCAGAATGGCTGCCTGTCTGCCAGTTTGTCGGCTTTCCCGCCTGCCAGTCTGTCCTCCTGCCCATCTGTGTATTTGCCTGTTGGCCTTTCTGTTCGTTAACCCAAGCCAGCCTCATACAGATATCGGGTGTGGCATATATAAAGTGAAGGTGGGTGATGACGAGCCGATATCATCTGAAATTTAAGTATCGCAATGCCCAGTCCTCAAGCTGTAAGCATCAGAAGTATCGATTCTGTTTCGATCATGATAGTTTGTCTCGTGTAGACATTTTGATACTTTCAACACTTCCGATATTTTAGAAATTTTTGACACTTTCGATACTTGTCAGGCTGATATCATTAGGTTTGTGAAGGGAAGACAGATTATATAGCTAGTTTGGGACTGAGAATCGAGACAGGACCGAAATTAGTTTGGTTACGTTCGACACTTCCGATATTCTGATACTTTCGGTAACTAGAAACTTCCGACGTTGAATCGAAAATTAAAAGTATTGATCGATAAGTTAGATCGATACTTAGCAATGAAAATACTCAACTCTAGGGTGGAATGAGTTTCTCACCGTCTCTGCTCATCGTCATCTGTCAGGGGCGGGGCTGCAGATGGGATGGGATGCTTGCCAGAAGTGTTTCACCTTAATCTTCGTCTATTTTAAGCTTGGAGAGAGAAGGCATGTCCCTCGTCTAGCCAAGGTGAACTATTTGGGGAGCAGAGCACATAAGAGGATGAGTGGCAAAGAGACTAATGAGAACGGGCGCTTTCTAATCTGGATACCATCAAGTTCAACAAATCATTTCATAAGTAACTTTGTTGACAAAAAACCTAGATCACTGCTAAATTGTGGTACGTAAGTACATAACCATTCTCTAGGTATGAAGATACCAATAGCGCCTGGCATTTTGGTATGGGATTTTAAACAGTTACTATATAATCAGAAAATTGGCAAAGGGGAGAGGGGTAAGTGGTTGGATTTGAATTTCAAAGGCTTAGATAGGTATAAATACATGCGTAGACCCAGAATAGATGAGGTTTAGCGACTCAAGTATAAACTTTGTGGATGTTTCTAGGTGGGTAACGTTACTCAGTTTACTGAGTGAAAAGGCTTAAAATATTAGGTAATCTGCTTCACTGCCGAAGTTCTCAAAATCTAATTGGTTTAGAGGCATTTTTTGAGTGTCAATATTTGGAGGAAGAGTTAAACAACATGTGTGGAAAGTATTTTGGCTTGGGATCCCTGAATAAATAAACTAGAGGTGTAAAACTTAAAATAGCCAAAAGTGAAAAAAAACATTAGCATCTTCATACCTCTAAGAAGATCCAGTGGACACCAATAAACTTTACCAACAAAGATGAGGGAGAACTGAACACGAGACACCTGGCTCATCATTAACCCCATGTTTACAGTGACCCTTGACAGCGTGTTTCCACAAAAGGGCTTACCCACTAAACATAACAGTATTCCTCAACTGGACTGTTTCTCATAACAGCGAGGGTCTAGATCGATAGGGCTTAAAATTACTATTAGTAGTAGTATGTGATATGTAGTATTAAGTTGCGTCGTCCCTTTCATTTACCCACAGCTGTTACCGACCCCGTGTCACTTTGGGGACGCCAACAGTTACAATACAAACCCGTATTACGCAATTACACATTAATAGGCCTATGCAAAGTATGTTATAATATAATATATGGCTTTTTTGTGGCCAATAGCTAGTTTTACAGGTTTTCGTCAACAACAATAGATGTGAGTTTATTATGTTGAACTTTTAGTACATTCAGATGCAAAGAAAGATACGGACAGGCTGATAGACAGACTGAGTGATATAATACAAGCAGGAAGGCAGGCAGGCAGGCAGGCAGACAGACAGACAGACAGACAGGTAGAGAGACAGACAAGCAGGTCGGTAGATACTGAAAGACAGGCAGACAAACAAGTAAAGAGAAAGGCAGACGATAGACAAACACAAAACTAACGGCATAACGAGCAAATTGTTAAATTTTAGCAGGAAATAGTCTAAGCCAAGCTTTCATCTTTAATTTTAAAATTTTCGATCACTCTTCCTCCTTCCTGAACCCCCCCTCCCCCCACTTCCACCCCCTCATACATACATCCCAAATTAAAATCCACACACATAGCCTACATACATTAGAATATACACTCGTATTCAAAGCACATAAAATTGGAAAGGGTTTGGCGCAGATCACCCGACCCGATACGTTCCGCCAGCCCGCCTACTCCCCCACTATAAACTGACGTCATTACGCCATGCAATTTAACAGTGAGATACAAGTATAGCCACACAAAACAAGGTTTGTTGTTTGTGTCCTCATTCTGTTCTAGACTAATTTCATCATCGCGGTTTCTTATCTGCCTATTTCTGTTCGTACATCTAGCTTGACTTGACCGCTACGTGAGCAGGTTCACCTTTCTTTGACACAAATTAAATAGACAATTATTCCTAAGCAGAGGCGTTGGATCGATAGGGGTAAAAGCAACGGGTATGGCTGACCCCTGATTTCGTCACAGACAGATCGCCTATCTTAGATCTAGAGAATTTGTAAAGTTGGGTTTTGTTTTTTTTTTTAGCTTACTACAACCCAATACACCAATCAAGTGTTACAGACAAAGCAAGTAACAAAATCATTGGTTTTAACGCAGTGCCAAAACAGTAAATTTTGTCTAGGTCATGAGAATTGTTCTGTTTTCCTATAGTCTTGAACTTGGTAGATTTGCCCTACTCAACTCAAGAGAGCTAAACTAAACTGGTTTTGTCCTTTCCTGAAAAACTCACTGGAATGAGAGAGGCGATCTGCCTATGACTATGACGGTATACTGTTTATTTGAATAAGGAAAGGGAAGGAGTGACTGTGATATACACTGTATTGTAAATTTAACCCTCTAGTGCCCACGATGAGCTCCAGATTTTGGATCACTTCTGGATCCACTATGCTGGAACAAACATCAAAATGATGATGATAATAATAATAATAATGCGGTTTATAAGTCTCATATCCAGGCTAATGCCCGCTCATGCGACTTCACACTATTATGGTGGGGTGATGATCTTGGTTTGCTTTTTCTTTGTTCCACGAAATGTATCAGATCTGATACGCTGGGCACTAGAGGGTTAAATACGTTTTTTTTTTTTTAATTGATGGCGAAAAGTGTCGAAAGGGAAGGGGTATATTTAGTTCTTACAGAGTTCTGTTTATTAGAGTTTACACATTACACACATAATTACGAATGAGTAATAACATTATCTAACAATTTTTTCTACGTTCTCATAACAGTGCAGATAAGCACATGCAGCTGACAGAAACATTGATTGAGCTTTCTCATCAGTATTGATATTGAATAAATACATTCATTATGTGTGTGTTTGTGTGTGTGTGTGTAAGAGAGAGAGAGCGTGTGTGTGTGTGTGTGTGTGTGTGTGTGTGTGTGTGTGTGTGTGTGTGTGTCTGTCTGTCTGTCTGTCTGTCTGTCTGTCTGTCTGTCTGTCTGTCTGTTCGTTCGTGTCTCTCTGGCTATCTGCCTGCCTGCCTATGTAAAATTCCTCCACTCTCTGCAACATTCCTGAAGTGTGATCAGCTCTGCATCCCTTCCATTAATTGACATGCTATGACGCCTCTGCACCACCACCAGCTCCGCCTACGTGCTGGTCTTTGTCTGGGCCGTCATGCCCGGAGAGCGTGCTGAAGTAGTGACAGACCAGACCACCCTGTTGCTTCTGAACTGACTGATGAAATGGTCATGACAAGTCATCCAGTGCTTACTAGGTCGATCAATAATAATAAGTCGGCTGGCACTTCTTGT
>JAWQUT010000170.1:260738-268238 GCA_033807755.1 Ellobium chinense
GTGTGTGTGTGTGTGTGTGTGTGTGTGTGTGTGTGTGTGTGTGTGTGTGTGTGTGTGTGTGTGTGAAAACAGAAGAAGAAGGATCTGCGGATAGGGTAGCCTCGGTTCTGATTTAAGAATCTCGGTGAAGAGCCTTCCCAACCTGTCAACAATGTGAAGGAAGTAAACAAGCACATGTTTACACTGCAGTGACAAATGTGTGCTGCATTGTACACAGAAAATTGATTATTGGCATAAAAATACTGACCTCTGTGTACCAGACTGAGGTTATGGTCTACAGCTGTTTTTTTCTGTTTGTCGACCATAGTGCACAGCGATGTGAGTGGCATGTAATGTACACAAGTCTCCTTTGAATCAAGCTGGTGTATAAACAAGGACTCTTCTGTTTCGAAAGTCAGTGACCTCCGAGGTGCACGGGAAAATAACTGTAAATATAAACCTTGTTTAACTAAATCGCCTTATTTATGCTTGCAATTTAAAACGGAGTGAGTTAGCCTCCTACATTGTTGTTGTTGTTGCTATTGTTGCTATTGTTGTTGTTGTTGTTGTTGTTGTTGTTGTTGTTGTTGTTGTTTCTAGTAGTGGGAAATATCATTTCTGAGTATCTGAAACATCGATATCAAGTTCCATCTCCTTCCGATCCTCAACATCAGACTAGCTCCTGGTAGCCCAGCTGCAAAGTCTAGCGGTATCATATTAGAAAGTATTGAAATTAATGTTGACCTTATTCCGAGTCTCAGCATCAATCCAGCTGCAAAGGCAGTTAGGGTATGAAAGGTATCGAAAGCATCGGAACTATCGAAAGATATGGAAAATATCAAAATACGTACGTGACACTAAGCATCAAAGTCCAAATGGAAACGATACTTTCCGTGACTTAGAGCTCGAAGGCTGAGTATCGTAATACTTAAAAATCAAGGTATCGACACAGCTGATGTATCCCAAAAAAAATATCTAAAAACTCTCAACGATAGCGGAAGTTCTTTGTGCATAATGCGACTAAAGTGAAAAATATATCTACAAGACGTACATAGCTAGCTGGTCCAAAGTGCGTTGGGTTAAAATAGAAACGAACCACCAAAAAAGGATAGTTTGCGTCACCGCTGAATTTTGTCTAAATATTCTTTTCACTGACACAAATAAACCTCACTTTTAATCACACGAAGGTCTTGGGACAGAAATTCAATTCTTCCCCAAGCGCAGGAGTGAAGGTGACACTGATGGAAACCATTGTTATGTTATACAGATAGGATGCATGCGCAAGTTCCTACCATTATACATCAACCTGAAACACTGACATAATGAGGTCACGGGTCGTCCTGACTCTGACGTCACTAGTCTCGTGTGATGGACTGGCAACCGTGTAGACCTGGTTAAAGTATGTTATATAATTAACAAACTAACACAGGATGAATGATCTATTTCATACACGTTTACATTCACAGCAATGAATAGACTTGAAATGATCTACTGGTATGAAGATGCCACTAGCACCTGGCATAAAAACAGGCAATTAAAGAGACCCTTTAAAATTGGCCACAGGGAGGGGGGAAATGGGTTGGATTTGAATTTCAAAAGACAGGTGCAAACACATTTGTAAACTCAGAATAGGGGAGGTTTAGCCACTCAATTACCAGTATAAACTTTGTGGTTGTTGCTAGATGTGTAAGATTACCCTGTTTACTGAGTGAAAAGACCTAAAATATTAGGTAGCCTGCTTCACTGCCTATGTTCTCAAAATCTTATTGGTTTCGGAGCATTTTTCTTTGTGTCAAAATTTGGAGGAAGAGCTAAACAACATGTGTGGAAAGTATTTAGGCATAGGACCTCTTGATAAGTTAATGAACGGTGTAAAACCTTATATAGCCAGTGAAACAAAACATTGGCATCTTCATACCCACAATGCATGTTCAGCACCCCTAGGACAGATCCTTAAAGTCATATCCGGTCAAAGTCTTGCTCTTGTGCACATTATTTCATTTTAAGGAACTGCAAGTAAAATAAAAGGATCGGAACTTGGTACACCACTGTGGCTCCAAAAGCACCGTAATCATACCTTGTTACGGGTAATACTTCAACTAGGCTATCACCTTGCCCTTACTCCTTCAAATTTAAAAAAGAAAAATGACCTTTTATATACCGGTATAGAGAAAGGTCATAACTTTAAGAACGCAGGGTTTTTAGTTCTAGAAGAAAAAATAAGAGGATAGCACCTGGAGTCTACGGATATCTGGCTAGCTATTCTCCCTCAAATAAAATAAAAAAATAAATAAATATATATATATATATTATATATATATTTTTTTTTTTTAAAGAAAGATCATGTTTAAGTAACTCAAAGTTTGAGCTGTGGAAGAATAAAAGAAGAGTCTATGGGTATCTGGCTAGCCATTCTCCCTCATAAACAAACCAAAAAAAAAAACAAACCAACGGCCTTTCATATAAAGAAAGGTTATAACTTTAAGTAACTCGGGATTTGAGTGCTGGAAGAATAAAAGAAGAAAGCACCTGGAGTCTATTGTAATCTGGATAGCTATGTCTCCCTCAATCAAAAAAAAAAAAGACTTTTTATATAAAGAAAGGCCTTAACTATAAGTAACTCAGGGTTTCAGTTCTGGAAGAATAAAAAAAAAAAAGAAAACATCTGAAGTCTGTGGATATCTGGCTAGTTATTCCCCCTCAGATTAAAAAAAAATATATATATAAAGATAGATCATAACTTTAAGTAACTCAGAGTTTGAGTTCTGGAAGAATAAAAGAGGAAGGCACATGGAGTCTGAGGGTATCTCGCTAGCTATTCTCCCTCAAAAAAAAAAAAACTTTTTATGTAAAGAAAGGTTATAACTTTAAGTAACTCAGGGTTTGAGCTCTGGAATAAAAAAAGTGCACACATAGGGTTTGTGGGTATCTGGTCTGGCTAGCTATTTCTTCATGGCTACCTGGCTCGTTATGTTTAAGGATTAAGGTTAGCAAGAATGCGATGGAGTACACAGCAAGTTAGAGAGGCGACACCTGTGATGAGAAAAACATGTTTTGGGCTGTGTGTCAGACGTGTTAATTATGTGGAAAAAACAGTTTTGGGGGTGGCCCAGTTTTTGGCACCGAATGACGTCAATCGAAGATCTGTTAGAATACTTGTTAGCGATATGCAGAGCATCGTTTTCTGTTTTGTTTTTGAGAGGTGGCTGATATTTATTTTACCGTAGCTGCTGCTTCTTTTTTTGCGTGTAATTGCTGTTGTTATCGTCGACGTCGTCGTTGCTGTTATCATTGTTCTTTTTGTTCTTATTGTCGTTATCGTTATTGTTGTTATTGTTGTTGTTGCTATTGTCGTTTTTGTTGCTGTTGTTGGTGGTGGTGGTGGTGTTATAACGATGTTATTTCTACGATTTTTAACAATATAAATCGGTTGTTGTTGCTGTGATATTTGTAATATCATCGCTGTTAATGTTAGTATTATTACTGTCTTGCTGTACTTAGGCCTGCCTTTGCGAGGGCTTTTGTCAGACTTCTCTTCCATTCCTCTCCCACTGTTCATTCGTGCAGCGGCTGCGCTGCTCCCTTCATTGTGGTCTCTTGTTGTCCGCAGCTAACACCTATACTACTTGCGGTTGTTATGATCTATTTGCTCTGTGAAAGAAGATACCAGTATAGCGGACGCAGATCTGGATGTTGTTTTCGTTGTCAGCCATGCAAAAAAAAAAAAAGGACAGGACAGAATATAAATGCACGGGTTTTGAAGAAAGCAGATCTTGAGGAATCTTATCATGATACTTTTTGCCTTTCTGATATTAGATGTTGTTTTCATTGCAAAAGATGAAAAAAAAAACAGAAAGGAAAACAAATGCACGTGTTTTGAAGAATATTCAGATCTTGAAGGGATATTAGGTATAAAGATCTGGATGTTGTTTTTATTGCAAAGGATAATGGATAAAAAAAGAAGACAGAAAAAAACAACCAAATGCACGGGTTTTGAAGGAGGCAGATCATGATGGGATATTTGGTACAGCAGCGAGGTGGAAACAAGTGAAATTCAGAGAACGAATTGAGAATTGAGAGTATTTGGTAATATCTGGAAAACCAAAGCGCAATCGTAGCAGAGGGAGTAAATTCATCTTTCTGAATCAGCCAGTCAGGACAAACAATTTCTTATTATCCATGGCCTCGGAGTAGACCTTGACAACTGAAAGGCTGAGTAATGCTTACAGTTATTGACAAACAAGCGTTGTTATTGGTAAACAGAGCTGCGAGCGACGTAAATAAAGTGGTGTTCTTGATTTCGCCGTACCTGAATCCTTTCCCCTCCCCCTTATCTTTCCTAAATCACTAACAAACGCTCACTCGCTTACGGCGAAATCGAGTTCGCCCAAATAAACAACTGGATTCATTTCAGTCATGCGGAGGCCTCGAATGGTCTAGCATAACCACGTGGAAAATTGGTGGGTTTTTTTTATTTGTAGCATTTTTCCGAAAGATCAATGATGGATGGACTGGTCATCCGAATGGGGACACAAGGCAATGACGAAATATTGAAGTGGACAGCAGACATACAGAAATGGAGGTCCGTACTGGCGCAGGCCAGTCGGCAAGGCACTTAAACAAGAAGATGCAAAAACTTTCGTGGGTAGAAGCAATAGATCAAAAACTTCAGTCCCAACGGTAACAGCTGTCGCTTTTGTCGGGACCAGATCGTCGAAACTGAAAGTCTCTGCATATATACCGCCGACTGCAGCATAAAGGTATGGCATTGTATTTAGTTTAGTGAACGAGATACGACATTGTGTCTCTGATATCAGTAGGATAGTCACGTTTCCCGTACCAACCACGCGTCATTATGAGATCAAGTCCAGTCGAATGGGCAGCAATAAAAACATTCGTCCAAGGTCGGAAGTGTTTGGACACAAACCTACAACTGATACTGCTCAAAATAAGTCCAAGGCTATCAAAATCTGTTCGTCTGATATCTTCGTTATGATCTTCTTGCACATCAATTTTGTTTGTTGTTCTTATTACTCCGATAAAAATGTTCTAATAATAATGAGCAAACCAAGTTGTTCTCTTCAATCACCAGAGTTAATAAAGGACAGGAGCACTTTTCGAAGATGTTATTTTCCTTCCTGATGACAGGTGGCGCTGTTCTGTAAGCGCTGCTTAATTATTTCACTATTTCTTCTTTTTTGTTCTTCAGTTGTGGAGACTTGTTTCTCAGCTTGGCCCGAAATCGACAGCATTGTAAATATACTAGAGAGAGTTAAATAGACTAGAGCTAAATCTTGAGACCGGAATGAAAAATGATCCTTTGGCCATCATCAGTGGATATTACTCTATTGTTCGACCAAAGAATAAATAACTGTGCAGAAAAACATAACAAAACAAGTGACTTTTTGTTAGATGTATGCAATCAAGATGGCCCCTGGGCAGGAATTCGGTCAGCTGCAGCAAAACATTCATCTGACTGCCCGGACAATGAAAGGTTCATAGGCCAGGTCCTCTGTCAGCGAGAGGTCAGTTTGTATAGTGCCCGGGGGATCGGCGCTTGCCATTGTGCTGTATTGTGTTATCAAATTATTGCTGGGTCAGCGGATGTGTTTGGAAACACTAACAGAATTTTTACATCAACACTTTATGTAAGAAAAATTATGAAATTCTTACAATACTGCTAAAACATGTAACTTTAGAATGATCGCCATTCTTTTGTTGTCATTACTTTTAACAGCTGTTTGTAGATTCGCACTATACTATCAAAAGCATTATAATATGAATGTTTCAGGAGAGATTCTGATCAATACATTATGTTTATTTTATAGATATATGTAAATACATTTTTTCATATCGCTTCGTTAAAAGGAAAATAAAATTGCTTGAATCTGTACAACGTTGTTTGATATTACGTATAACGTAAATAAAATGAAAGCAACATTTATGTTGTTTTGCGAAGGAAAACATTTTCGAAATGTCATGGGAGCTCACAGATAGTCTATGTAGACTAGAGCTGGTGGACTAGAACTGGTCGACAGCAGTTTAAAGAGATGCGCGGATTTCCGAGTAGGCTACCATGGCATTCCACGTTTATATCGGCTGTCTTAGAAAACTGGCACGCGGTAGAGGCATATCAGCTCATGTGACGCTAATCTCGGAAAGGTTATCCAGTTTGTACACAAACATGATACAACTATATACATCCTGTATTTTTCGACAAGGCATGCACTTTACAGCTGTCTAGCTAAACGCAGGTCGGATCGACCGCTGAATGCCTAAAGATAAACAGCCTTGTGAAAAGCAACGTTGAAACATGTTTACTATCATAAGAAGAGATCAATGCGCCTAAGATTTCATGAATAATGTTATAGGTTATTATTCTCGTGTCCAGTGTCTTATATATAATTCTTACGTTAATGAACGCACTACGGTAACCACGAAAAACTCCCAAAACATGTTATGGATTATGCATACTGCCAAAGGCAATGCCCGCTTATCATCTTCTCATTCATATCATTTCAGCAGGCCAGACCACTCGATAACCTTTTCAACTTCCTGAGCAGCCCATAGACTAGTCTTGCGTCACTGCCTCTTTGCACGAGCTGAACATGGGCATTCAGACATCAGCTTTCTCTATCTTGAGCCTGTTAGTCTACATATTTTACAGAGGTCTGGAACAGAGGAAGTGTGGCTGGACATGCAATCAAGCAAGATTAACTTTATTCAGCAGCTGAGAAATAGAGGTTTCTAAAATCTAAAATCATGGCTTCTTGTATTAGTTTTATCTTCTAAAACCCTTCATCTTCCAAAAGTCTCTTTTAAAGGCACCACGTGTAGTCTATACATTACCAGGCAGAGGTCGGAGGTGATGGAAGAGAAGGGGAGATTTTTTTTTTTTGCTGTCCAGTTTACACATCTTTTTTTTAAACTTTAGCATTCTGCATGAGAATGGCGTCGTCAGTGAAAGATGAAACTCTGAAACTTTGGTATATTAAATGCCATTAGCGTAGTTGTTACAATTGCCAACGTTAACGTTCCAGTGAGCTTTGTATCGATGGGTTTCTTTCTTGTTCTTGTCTTTACTATGTGTTGGTGCGCTGCATTCGGAATAGACTGACAGCAAAAGGGGATTTTCTTACCTTGTCTGTATATTATATAATATCATGAGCTTCAGATTATGTCCTCTTATTAGACAATGACAGAAGATGACAAACATCCACTCATCAACTCGCGGGAACCTGCTCCCTCACGACTAAGTGACCCACAAAGTGAGGGAGGGACGAGATGTAAGAGGTGGGTAAGGACCCTTATTAATATCTGTCCAAATGTCCCTAAACAATAGTCTACATCGAAGGAAAAAAATGTGTGAAGTCACATCCTCACATCAAGAAGATCAAATCATCTGGAGTTGCACAGGCACAGGCGTCGCTTCTTGCAAAATTTTGTTGTTGTGATAGTAGTAACTGTTGTAGCTGATCTAGTAAATGATAACGAGGTTGTTAACGCCTTGCATAACAGTTA
>JAWQUT010000170.1:270738-272198 GCA_033807755.1 Ellobium chinense
GAAACTATCCGCTAGATGATTTAGCGGCTTTATAGTGCTGTCATGCCGGGGGTCGTAAAAGTTATAATGATGATGTTGGTGGTGGAGGTGTGGCGGTGGTAAGGTAATGACAATTGTAACAGTATTGCTAGAAATAGATAATAGTAATAACAACAGTAGATGAAGTAGTTATAGCTGCTATTGTGGTACCGGTGATGGCAGTAATGGTGGTGGTTGTGGTAACTGTATTTCGTAGAAGTTGTAGTGGTTGGAGTAAACGTAGTGGCAGTAGAAGTAGTAAAGTTGGTAGCATTGGCTTTAGTGGAAGAAGTGGCAGTACAGCAGATCTTTGGCGGTTGCACCAGATCTAGAAAAAGTAACAATGACAAAGTAGTAGTTGTGGTATTTTTTTGTTGTTGTTGTTATAGTTATTATTGTGGCTACTGTTGACACTATTAGTGTTGTTATGGCATTGATGGTGATGTTTCATTGCTCTTTCCCTCTCTCTCTCTCTCTCTCTCTCTCTCTCTCTCTCTCTCTCTCTCTCTCTCGCTTTCTTCTCTTACTTATGTCGACAGTTATGCGCATGTGTAAGATCTGACACTTTATTGTCTTGCTTAGACTACAAACCTACATAAACTAAGTGTTGAGAGGCATACAGTTAAATAGGTGACTATGCAAGCGTGACCCACAAGCGCAGTGTCATACATCAACATTCCAAACTGTAACTACAAAAGTGCAGGAAAATGGTGCATGAAAACTAGAGGTAAATAAGACAGTACGAAAGAAAAGAAGATGAGAGAAATCAAGTCAAGAATAATTATTTGAACAAACAGAGGACAGATTGAAGGGGTGAAAAAAAAAACCGAATAAAAAGTTGGATTCTTTGTTCCTGGTTTCGTTATTATGTCTCTCTTTTCTTTTTCCTCCTTCCTGATCGTTGATTGGCCAAAAAGTCGGTCAGTGGGTAAAGCAGCCAGTACTGGATTCTCGTGCGTATTGATCACTCCTGCCCGAGTTACCTCGTAATAGTTTCGCGATGATGCCAATTTTTAATGCTGTGAACGTCTTCTCGTGCATCGTATAAACANCCCCCCCCCCCCCCCCCCCCCATAAAAAATGCATTGTCATTATCTGTTTCATCAGTAATCTGCCATGTTTTGATTTGTAAATCGTTCGCTGCGTTATTTCTTAGGATTGTTTTTTTTTGTTGCTTTTTTTTTTTCTAACAGNAAACTATGTTAAGTTGTTGTTGTTGTTGTTGTTGTTGTTGTTTGAAACTGTTGATGTTTTGTGAAACTGTTGTAATGAATGCCTGATTTTGTACGTCGTCACTTTGATGAAGTGATGATCGAAGTGACATTTATAATTGTGATGATAATAGTTGTACATAACATAGTTGTAAACATATCCACATAATTATTACCAAGCCTCCTCTCAGTCCACACCCTCCCCCGCCACTTTGCTCTCCGCCCCTTCCC
>JAWQUT010000170.1:272211-336864 GCA_033807755.1 Ellobium chinense
CCTCTCTTTCCAAGCCATCCATCCCCTGTTCGGGAAATACATGAATGGAAATAATTCGCTATGGACGATGAAGCCAAGGTTGTGACTTCAGTGGTTACCAACTTTGGACTAGGGAACCCCTAGCCCTCTGGGCCACTTGCATCATGGGGAGGAGAGGGGTATGGGTGCTGCCGCTGCGGTGCCGGTGTGGGAAGAACGACCAAATAAATGCACAGCAGTAGTCTGTTATTGCTGATAATGATATCGTTCATATTTGTCGCAGTACTGCATTACTCTGAACATACACAATGTCCAGTATAAATGTGAACTTCATCTCCATGACAAAATTTCCAGAGCAGAAGCTGCCATTTTTTAAAGACTGCAGAAGCTTAGCTAAGTAGGCATTTTCACAACAGTGTGAGATACGAGTGTGATTCTATTCTACTAGGCTCAAACATGTCCATTATGATCGATCCTTCATAAGTTACTGTATATTTTCCACTGAAATAATTTGGTAGGAGTCGCAAACAACATTTTTCATTTAAGCCTGAATGATTTTGTAAGTCTCCTTGTTCATTTTGTTAAATACATGTATCAGTCTTTTCAGTTTCGTGAAATCCTCAAAGATGTAGTCTAGATGATGGTGATGGTGGTGGTTGGTGGTGGTGATGGCAAAATGAAACAAATAATAACCGTACAGACGACACCAATAATCGAGATGATAATGATGAAGATCATAATATGAGAGTGAAGAAAACCCTCACAACATTGGGTTAACTACGATACTATGGCTGCACCAAGGCTTCTCTGACCATTTTCAGTTTTGCACTCACTTCTTTCATAAAACAATTCAATGCCGAGTTTTTTTTTCATTTCCAGAGACATTCTTCGTGTCTCACTGTCATTTGGAAGATGATAACGATGATGCAATGGTGATGATAAGTACGGATAATGACAACAATGACAGAGAGAAAGAGATACAGGTATCTGTAAGGGTCATGTGACAATATTATTGCTTTTCTTAATTTCTCCCCTTCATTCTATGCTTTTAAACGGTTAAAGAATGTCACGGAGGCTGTTTTGACTCAAATGGTGAAGATAATGATGATGATAATAATGGCGGTAGTGGTGATGGTGGTTGTGGGGGTGATGGTGGTAATGGTGGTGGTGGTGATGGTGGTGGTGGTGTAAGTGGTAATAGTGATGGTGGTGGTGGTGGTGGTGGTGGTGATGTATATGGTAGTGGTGAAGGTAGTATGATAGTGTTAGTGGTTATGGTGATAATAATGATATGTGATATTGGTGATGTGATGATAATGTAGTTGATGGTAGCACTAGACTCTGATGGTGATGGTGGTAGTGATGCTGATGGTAGTCATTGTAGTGCCATTGAGATCTATCACGCATCCATCTCATGTGCAGCGTCTGTGTTTTCGCAATTATTTGCTTTTTCTGTTGTCTCTATTCATGTGTCACTCTTAGGCCTAACGTTGGCCCTGGCCCCATAGTTCTTCTGTTTTGGCGGTTATTCTGACCGCATTTTAACATCCGTGACACTTTTCATTTAACCGAAATAAACACAACATGTCACTAACCTTGAAAAAAGAAAAGTCGGTTAACATCTACATGAACCCTGTCGCCACCTGCCCAACTTAAAATCGAAAACACGAACTCTTGATGAGTCAACGAGTCAACAAAACAAACATGTAATGGAAGACATATAGGGAGGTAATTATATTCTTTTGTTTCCTTATGAGGGTTCTAATGAATGACATGGAGAGGTTGCCTGAATTGTTGAACTTCATTTCTACACAGGATACGAGTGTAGACTAGAATTAGTATAATTCATGTGTAAACCCATCCAACCGGATTAGCTTACACATTGCACTGTAAGCGAAAATACTGTGTTGCGAAAACATTTTCATAAGTTTGTAATGCAATATAAAGTAAGTCGGTCAGCATCTGAGGGATGCGTGGTACACAGCGAGGTCATTGGAATGTGGGTATCTCATACGGCCTTAGAGAGAAATTAAATAACCTTTAAAAGGCATGGTGCGTACTAAAAGGCCCATGTAACATAATTAATTATAGCATAACAATAACTCTTCATGCGTCGATTATATTCTGTGTTTGGTCAAGGCTTAGTTTGTATTGTCAGATAAGAAAGCCGCCAGTGTGACATTTGTGAATGTGCGATAGATGGATGTCTGTGCTTGTCTGTAAAAGAGAGAGAGAGAGAGAGAGAGAGAGAGAGAGAGAGAGAGAGAGAGAGAGCTAGGGGAAAGACAGATAGAGAGGGGAGGGAGGGGGACAGAGAGAGAGGAAGAGAGAGAGAGAGAGGGTGATTGTTGAGAGGATGAATTAATATGCAGATTTGTCAATGTCGTAAGCGCTCAGAGCATGCTATTGAAATGAGCGCGCTTAAAAAGCAATGTATTATTCTTATTATAATAACTTGGAGATTTGGATGAAGAAAAGGGGATTGGGGGGTTGGGGTGATGATGACGACAATGACTGTGATCCAAAGAAGACGAGAACCATTGCTTAACTAGGTGTCAAAGGTTTAAGGAATTTCAGTATAAATATCTGTCAAGTCAAATGAGATACAGACCAAAGATGATACAGTTTACGAGTATAAAGAAAGTTTGAAAGTACGGATCCAAAACAGTACAGAAATATTCGAAATATCATGATGTCCTTAAAACTATAAAAATGTCATGTAAAATACACAGACGAGGCGAGAGAGGGACCAAAATGGGGTAGAGGGAAAATGAAAGATTTCAAGAGCGATCTTTTAATAGCTCATTCCATCTTGCCTCTGGAAACTATTAGACCTTATGTAAAGGACAGTTGCTAGAGCCTAAATGTATGTATGTATGTATGTATGTATGTGTAACCGGGTGGAAAGGCAATACAGTATAGTATTCTTTCTTCTTATATTTAAAGGGGAGGAAGGTGAGCTTAGTCAGATAATTTTTCAGATGTTATATTTTATTTTAAGGAGGTGTGTCACCAGGGATTTTACCAAATTACTGTGAATGATCAATTTTGAGAAGAAGGGCCGAAAAAACCTACTCTATAAATTTTTTTCCCTGCCGGGGATCGAACCAGGGTCTCTCAGCTTGCAAGTCAGAGCGTGTTACCACTACACCAGGGACGCCAACTTCACAGCAATTTAATTCTTAAATACCTACTGCCTGAATCGATCCCTAACTTCCACGTGCGAGCCTAGTGTTCACCCGTGACCCTAACACACTTCCCGACTGCTCACACTTGTGTATGTATGTATGTATGTATGTATGTATGTATGTATGTATGTATGTATGTATGTATGTGTGTGTGTATGTGTGTATGTGTGTGTGTATGTGTGTGTGTGTGTGTGTGAAAGGGCATAGTGATAATTTAAACATACTTTTTCTTTACTTGCAAGAATTGAGATTGGAAGCTCCTCACTCAAGGGAAAATCGTTATCTCATATTGCACAACGCTGACTTTGACGTGTAAGGTTGTATTCTAAAAATTGGGCCATATGCAAAGTTTAACTTCATATCTTTCAGAAATTTTGGACTAGAATAATGATAAAGTTTCAAGTTTCAAGTTTATTTACTTATGCGAAAGCCAATCACAAACAATATAATGTCACATCGATACAAAAGTATGAATGAAAAGGAAAAAAATAAAACAACAACAACAAATATGCATAACTGACACGTAATAGTATATTGACAACCCTATTTCTCTTTCTCTGTGTCTCACTCTCCCACAAACATTCTCTCTCCCTGTCTCACACACTCTCTCTCTTTCTTTCTCTCTCTCTTTCTCTCTCTCTCACACTCACTCACCCACTCACTCACTCACTCACTCACTCACTCACTCACTCACTCACTCACTAACTCACTCACTCAAGCACGCACGCACGCAAGCACGCACACACTCACTCACTCACTCACTCACTCACTCACTCACTCACTCACTCACTCACCCTATCTAATGTTAACAGTTATAACTTCCACAACATCCCATTAGATCAGATTCATCTTAACAAAAAACTAACAACCCTCCCAATCTCCCTGCCAGAAAGGGAACTAACACTTGTGTCACTTGAAGGACTTATTAAACTGTTCTAGAATCTAGAAGTTCGTTTTTCGTCAGTTCACCTAGGGACTCCGCTCCAGAAATTCTTAGACAATGATTGACAGAGTTATCGTGCCTAGTCTATATTAACACTGTGGCCGCCTTGTCTTGGATGTTGATTAACAGACTAATTAACCCTTTCCTTTTCCCTACCCCTTCCAACCTCCAACCTCTATGCACAGGTCACGTTCTGGCTGTCCACACTTTTATGATCCCTCTTCAAGGTGACTGTGATCTGCCGAGCACGACACACGTTTAATGTGTACTATCTATGTAGCTTGTTATATTTTGTCATAATGTAGAGCAGCCTACGTGTCTGACAAAATTAATGCGAAACTGTTCCATGCGGATAATCCTTGAGAGTGAAAAAATAAACTGTTGACAGTTCAAAACACAGTAACTGTGCGGTTTTGTTGACTCAAGCTAATAGTGCCCTTGAGATAAACTGTTTTCGCTCTAACGTGACTTTATGGTCGGATTAGTGCGCAAGAAGAATGATCGGGGAATAGTGTCAGGATGAATGTGTGCTTGCTTCGTTACCTAGGAGGACGTTTATGGTACAGTATTGCTCTGAAATACTCTTCACTGTAATGTAGTTTAACTTGAGGGATATTTTTCCCTCTTATCTGCTGAACAGGGAAGGTCAGGACATGAAGTCCCACCTCAAGGACATGTCCCAGGTTTTGGCTGCAATAGTTCTGATCCATATGATTACCGAAACGGGACACAGTCAATTATCTCTGGCCAAACAATGATACAGGAATACCTTAAACAACTGGAAGTGAGGAAGGGGTCGGGTTGTTGGGGGGCGGGGNGGTTTGAACACGTCGACTAACATTTGGGATGACTGCAAATTAAAAAAAAAGAAGTCAAAAACGGAGAGTGAGTGAGTGAGTGAGTGAGTGAGTCAGTCAGTCAGTCAGTCAGTCAGTCAGTCAGTCAGTCAGTCAGTCAGTTAGAATGTGTTGTGTGTGTGCGTGAGTGTGTGCAAATACAAATCTGTGTGTGTGTGTGTGTGTGTGTGTGTGTGTGTGTGTGTGTGTGTGCGCTTAGAAAGCCTCAGCTAGAGCTTTGCTTGTGTTGCTGTCTGTATAGTGATTGCACTATTGTTGTTGTTGTTGTTGTTGTTGTTGTTGTTGTTGTTGTTGTTGTTGTTGTTGTTGTCAACGTTGTGGAGATGGTCATCACGGTATTGATGGTGATGGTTACACATTATTACTCCTAATGTTGTTGGTCGTTGTTAAGTTCGTGGTCAGCAATTGGATAGGTAGAAGGCTTTGGAGAGAGGGAGGGAGGGAGGACTGAAGAAGGAGGGAGGGACGGAAGGGAAGCAAGATATGGTATGTAATGGCACAGTTTTATCAAATTATATTTTAAAGCAGAAGAGACACATATATATACACAGACGATATTTTTTCTTTACAGACGATAAACATGCAATTGCATATGCATTTCTAAATTGGTCTTATCTGCCATAGGCCTTCTGGTTTATGGCTGTGATGATTGAGGTGTTTAGTGCATGTATACTCGCTAGTCAGCTATGCTCACTGTCAGAACTGGTTTAACCAAAGGGCAGATGAGGCATCGGGTTAAACAGGTCCTGTTGACCGCTGTCTCCACTTTCCTGTGTATGGTGGACGATAAAGACGACGACGAATTAGATGTGAAAGTTACAGTTTGATTATTGATTCTACATGTAGTTAGTTACATGCAATATGATCGTAATATTAAAAAAAAATGTCATATTATAATTATAAGCGCATTTTACCCTCTACAATACATGTCCGTAAGAGATGCGAATATCAAAATTAAAGTTCTCTGTTATTGTTGTTGTTGTTGTTGTTGTTGTTGTTGTTGTTGTTGTTGTTGTTGTTGTTGTGGTGGTGGTGGTGGTGGTGGTGGTGGTGATATTATTGTTTACTTCATGCTTCCGTAAGTTTGCGTATTTTAATCAATAATGACGCCCCAGTTTACACCTATTATTAATTTTTAAAAGATACCAATATGTGATATGAATAGGAAGCGTGAAAAAAAAAGCAGGAACATCACTAACAATAGCTAAACAAAAGAAATAAAAAGAAAATTACACCACTCTGGGTAACAGCCCCCTAAATATCATAGAATTTTACATTTTCACTTCTGCCAAGGAGGGTATGTTTCACTCCAGCTTTTCTCATTCTAATTACTTTTTGTTTTGCACACAGAGGACATCCCGGTTGATTATGAACATTGGACAGATGACTGAAAGCAGCCACCGTTGCAAAGTTAGGGTCAGCACTTAATAGTGGCTGCGAGAAGGAAAGAAAAAATGCAAAAAATTTCCAAAGACGACAGCCGCCGCGTCGTGAAGGAGAATAGTCTACGTCTAGCGGGCGCCCAACGTTTCAAGCCCAACGTATCAAGGACGTTATATGCAAATTAATGTGCATGTACTTTACTTGTGGGGGACCCTGTTTTAGAGCAGGAGTTTTCGTTCTGGCGATGGTTATTTCTCCATGCTTGAGTTAGCCTGGCTTCAGTCCGGTTGCATTATGGTTGGTCAAAAACAGAGATTATATTACTATTATATTACCATAATTTAGGGTATGTTTATGGTCAATAACTACCTCATATCAGTTGACATAATAATGTGTTTACTGAGATGACTTCGTAAGAAGAAGAGTTTCTAATAACTAGTCTTGCTTAGAGGATCTTCCACTGTTTCCACTACATTACTAGACTTATCATATCCGCTCTTTCTCGCTGTAAATTAGTGGTCGACCGATGTCTGAATTTTGGAGTACTGTGATAGCCTTCGAGTTCTGAGTGTGAAAAGATCATATTTATTCTGCTTCGATACTCATACTTAGCACCCGGTAGGCAATTCGATACTTCCGACACTTTAAATACTTCCGATACTTTATACAATTTCGATATTTCCGATCCTTTGATACCTCTGGGTTTTTCACTAATAAGACCGGCAGCTGGTTGGTACTTCGGATGGGAAGAGGATACAGTTATTTTTTATCATTTTGATAATATCGACGTTTTCTGTTCATTCGTTACCGCTAGGCTTTACACTGCAGAAACTGGTCTGGGACTGAGGATCGGAATATAATCGAAAATGAAGTTGATCCTTTCATGACTTTTTGATACCCGTAGGTTCTGCGATAAGGACACAGGAAGCTAGTTGGTAATGAAGATCGGAACAGGATCGAAATTAATGCCAATACTGTCGATCTTCTTTTTGCTTTCGATACTTTCGATGCTTTGGACAGGACATTGAGTCGAGATTGCTACTGCCCACCACTACTTCATAGAAGGAATCTGATGCCACCAATTCACGACCCTATTCATCATCCTTGAATATCTTCCTTCTGTGAGCAGTTGAAAAATGTGTTAAGAGTCATGAATCAATACTGGGCTTATATGTGAAGTGTTCGGGAACGATATTCGGGCACCTTAAACATGAAAATTGAACTTGCAAGCTTTTATCTTGGGCTCCACGCCCGTTATAATAGAGACAGGAAACTCTCTGGAGTTAGGTGTTTTTCGAATTGTCTTCTCAAATTTGATCCATCACAGTGATGATATAAAAATCCCTAGTGACATAATACAAATCCAAATAACTTAAAATCAGGCCGGGCTCACATTCCTCCTCCAAAATTTAAAAATATGCCTTCCTGTATAACCTGGCTACACTTCCTATGTTATTGTAATCTGAAGTGACGTGACGTGCCGCATACTTAGAGTGTGAGAAAGTAAGGAGCCAAAGCTTTTATTTTTTTTGTTCTTTTTTAATGAGATAGGCATGGGGATAATGTGTCCACTGCAGATCCACTGTTGTTTTCCTCTCTATAGCAGTTTTCCAGCGGCTAGCTCGTGGCATTATGAAGACTTTTGGATTTTTAACTATGAGTTAAAAGGACATTATTATAAATCCATTAACACTTCCCTGTCTGGCATAGTTCCTAGTATCATGACGACCCTTAGAATTTAACAAAAAGGGCACATAGACCCATTAACACTCTCCTGCCCTAGGGTTTTTCCTGTTTTCTAGACGATGTATTAAAATCGCCTGGAATATAAAATCATAACAAACAACGAACATATAAAATCATAACATACAACATACAACGAACATATAAAATCATAACTACAACGAACATATTTGTGTACTACAACGTTTTACCTANGCCCAGACATAATTATCCAATAGTCATCCTGCCTTTTCTAAGATTACAGCATTGCAATCAAAGTCAGGCACTTGTTCACAGTCTTCAACAAAAGACTTAATGATCATATATGAAAAAAAAGGCATAAAATTTAGCACCAAGGAAAGTTATTGCATATGGATAATTCTCTTCGCACAACGACTATTAGCTCGCCTCTCGCTTTATGACGTCACGCCTTATTCCCGCGCTGACCGGACGACCAGTTATGGCGGCCCGCGCGGTGTGAAAATCCCGACTTTCAAGCTGCATTTTCTCGGAAGCGCTCGGGCGAAGAAAACGTGCAAGGGGTTGAAAATTCATGAAAAAATATTGTGTATTTTTAAGGCTGTGAAGCAGATAGCTATCCCTGTTCCTTTAACATTATTGCAGTCTGATGATTGAAGGGAGATAACCGTGAACTCACTGTCCACTATCCTTGGATCCCTGGGTACCGTCGCTTGTTAGGCCATACTAACGGTGGGATGTAGTCATTTGAAACACTCGTGAGGCGGCAGCACATTTTTTACTAGTCTAGTATGTGAGGAAAAGAAGACAAGCGTAAAATGAACAGTTTTAAAAGGACAGAGGAGCGGCTCTAGCTGGTCAGATTACTTATTTGATGACTTCAGATCTGTAAACACATAATATTTGCCTGGGACAAACGAATACAAACGTGATGGGATGACAGACAGTGTGAATGCTGCGGTGAAGCGAAACTAATGAAATTGCAAATTTAAAAATAGCTTCAACAGTTCATTTTTTTTTCTTACCCATGTTGCTCTAGCTAAAAGGCCATGCTTGCTTGCCTAATGTGTATGTGTTTGTATGGTGGGGGCAAGGGGGAATGGAAGAGGTGAGAAAGGGGCAAAATCAAGACAGAAACTATAAACAGTTAAAGATAGATTGTCCTAAAGCCCTTATCCGAGCACAAGGATGAGAGATTGCAAAGAACTTGTCACTGAATCACTGGCTGCGAGGCGAACACCTTTGGGATTCTCCGGAATGTAAGGGCCAGTCGCTGCTCAAATAAACCCAAATAAACAAATCGTGAACTAAACAAAGAGCACTGATCTTAAAGCAACGTTATTTTCTCTTAAAAACCAAGTCGACTTTGACTAACGCCAATGGAAGTTACATTTTATCAGTACGGTAGCTGGTCTAAGTGCCAAAGGAACTGGGAAAAGATTAGCTATTTTTAGAGAGAAGTTTTACATGGCTTAAGGGGTAAGACGTGAAAGAATGGTTTCTAGAATTTTGTACCATCACTTTAACACATTCAAAACCAGCTATATTTAATGAAAAGAATGCAGGAATGTGTGTCCGTGCACATGATCTGTCTGGACCGTTTATGTGAAGTTGCTTGCTGTCGAATTATAACTGCCCGTTTTCGACACACAGTTTTCGACACCATTACTAGATAGAGGACTTAATAGTTCATGGCAATATAACCACTACCATTGACAAGACGGCCTTGAGTTAATCCCAAACCACATTTATGGGCAGGGAAGAACAATGGCGGCAGTAACGCAGAAATGAGCTTACCGCCCGACTTTTCAACCAATCACGGTTGTTGTTTTTTTTTAAATGTTTAGACCTACTAGGTGAAGAAAGCCAGTGGTTTATCCGTCGATGTGTGTGGACAAAATTTATGTGGTGAATATGTTTACCTAATGTAAATGCCTCCGCGCGTGTGCATATCAGTATGCACGTACATTGCCCTTAACGCATCAAAACATCAAAAAAATAAGAGGCGTGAATGCGAGTGTTTATGGTTTGTGTGTGTGTGTGTGTGTGTGTGTGTGTGTGTGTGTGTGTGTTGTGTGTGTGTGTGTGTGTGTGTGTGTGTGTGTGTGTGTGTGCGTGGGTCTGTGTGAGTGTGTTGTGTGCGTACGTGCATGCGTGTGTGAGTGTGTGTGTGTGTGTATGTGTGTGTGTGTGTGTGTGCCTGTATGTGTGTGGGTGTGTGGATGTGAGTGTGTGTGTGTGTGTGTGTGTGAGAGAGAGAGAGAGAGTGAGTGAGAGAGAGAGAGAGAGAGAGGTCATCACTGACTCATCACTGGGATGCACTTGACTACTGATTGTGCGTGCGAGGTAAACACAAGAGACATGTTTACATCAGGACTCGGTCATTGCACTGCTCGGGCCGAGGGGTTTTACACCCTGATATAGCGCTCCCCTCTTAACACAGAAAAATAGGTGGATTTATAGCCTCTTCAAGTCTTGTCTTAGTAAGCTAAAGTGCAACATGATCCCCACAGTGCAACGAACTGTCTTCAGGAAGATCGAGGGTGGCAGCTGTGACCGAATAACAGTGGGTGGGTTTATTACATAATCTTATTGTTAGCACAAAGGAACCCGATGTAACAACCATTATTTTGCTCTCAAGATGTAGTGTAATCTTGTTGTATGAAGTGGTACTCTAGCGTAAATCAGCAGAAAACTGAGGGCCTGCCCCTAGAAAAGGTCGGCGCCCAATGTTCCACTCCCCCCCCCCCCCNCCTCTCCCCAGTACTAAGCTCAAGCGATTTCCTATGCTGGTATTTGAACAATTATAGGTGCTCATTGAAACAACGGCTGTACTCCCCCTCCCCCTACCCCCAATATGGTATACCAGTAGGTAAAATACCTCTAAGAAAGGCCGACGAACGTTGAATCAAGAAAAATCATTACTGCTAAGGTCACTGATGCCAATGAAGTTGAACGGCCCCCATGCCATGCAATGAGGAGTTTTTCAGATTTGAGGTCTGAGTCTTAGACCAGCTGAGATCTGTCACGGTCATAACTTTTTGCCCGTCATGTCAGTCACAATTAACACACATCATCACAGAATCAACTTCCTCAGGAAGCTATATATATATTTGATACATATGTCATTTAAATATTGTGAAAACTGTCATCTTTCAAGTCTTAATTTGTAGACATTATCGGTCGCTGCAGTAGTTGGTAGCTGGGGCATAGTGGTTGTTGGAGGCACTCAGGCGTTTCAGTAGACAGGGGCACCCGGGGAAACAAACTAATTGGGAAAATCCCTCATCCCATGTCTAAATCAAACACTAGTATGTTAGCTTATGCCTTCGATCTTTGATTCATGTTCACCTCCTGTGTTCTTCTTCTTCTCCTTCGATCATCTTGACTTCGGAGTAAGATGGTCGCCTCTTGGGTAAAAGCCACACTCTCCTTACGGGGTCAGCCCAGCCCAGCCAAATAGTTTTCCTTTTGAAGTAAATGGTGGGAATAGATCACATAACATTATTTTCTGCGGCGTTCATGTTGCAGAGGGCACCGTTGATGGGCTTGTTTCACCGTTATATCCTTTGTCCATAGAGACTTTAGCTTCCATTCATCTTCTGCTGGCATTTCAAGATCAGGAAAACAAGGTACGCGTGTTCAAATCTCCTTTACAGGACTCATTCTTTTTGTGAACTCAACGCATTAAATGATTGTGCCCCTGCAATTATTTTATCTTATTATGAAATTCTCTGATTTTACACATTACTTTATAGTCTACTGCATTTTATTTTTAGTGCATGGAACCTGCACCATAGGCTGAAAACCCTCGTACTTGCACAGGAGGCAGGAAACCGAAAAACAAGGCCCCATTTTGTTGTGTTATCGAATCCCCACATGTCACGCAGATCTAGATCTCAGGTTTGGATCTGCTCATATTATACACAGTTGTGGTGGTTGCCCTGATGTAAACAGCGCCCTGTTTACTCAACGTTTACTCGACAATGGTGTTTCTTTTTTTACAGAGCGTTGAATGATATGCTGCACAAAGTGCACACTCGCACAAGGACAGAATGTCCACGTATCTGTGGGAAATAGCCTACAAGTGCCAGCGGTGATGAACGGTAACAGAGGTATCACCAACAACATAACAACAACAACAACAACGACAACAACAACAACAGCCACATCTATTGAAGCAACAATATTAGCACTGCTGATGTTTAAAACACCAAGCAACACCATCATCAAAACTTCTACTAATACTGCTACTGCTATTACTACCATCACCACCACTATCATTACAACTACTACTCCTATACTACTACTCCTATTATTACTACTACTACTACTGCAACTGCTGCTGCTGCTACTACTACTGCTACTTCTACTACCACCACCACTACTACTACTATTACAACAACAACTACTACTACTACTACTACCATCGCTACTACTTCAGCTTCTATTACTACTTCTTCTGCCACTAATTCTACTGCTGCTACCACCACCACTACTATTACTACTACTACTACTACTACTGCTACTGCTACTACTACTACTGCTGCTGTTGCCGCTTCAACTACTACTGTACTTCTACTACTACTACTACAACTACTACTACTACTACCGCTACTACTACTTCTGCCGCTACTATATTGCTGCTGCCACTACTACTACTGCTGCCACTACTACTACCACTGCTACTACTACTACTACTGCTGCTACTATATTGCTGCCACTGCTACTACTGCTGTCACTACTACTACTACTACTGCCACTGCTACTACTACTGCTGCCACTACTACTACTGTTGCTGTTGCTGCTGCTGCCACTACTACTACTGCTGCTGCTGCTGCTACTACTTCTACTACCACTACACTACTACTACTACTACTACTACTACTACTACTACTACTACTACTACTACTACTACTGCTGCCACTGCTACTACTACTACTACTACTACTACTACTACTACTACTACTACTACTGCTGCCACTGCAACTACTACTATTCTTCTACTACTACTACATATACTACTACTACTACCGCTACTACTACTACTGCCGCTACTATACTGCTGCTGCCACTACTACTACTGCTGCCACTGCTACAACTACTTCTACGCTACAACTACTGCTATTATTACTACTACTGCTGCTGCCACTATTACCACTGCTGCCACTACTACTACTACTGCTACTACTACTACTACTACTATTACTACTATTACCACTAATACTACTGCTACCACTACTACTGCTGCCACTACTACTCCTGCTGCTGCTGCTGCTGCTGCTGCTGCTGCTGCTGCTACTGCTACTGCTACTGCTACTACTGCTACTGCTACTACTACTACTACTACTACTACTACTACTATTACCCCTTTTACCACTACCACTGCTGCTACTGCTGCTGCTGCCGGTGCTTTTCTTCCTATTACTGCTACTAGACTATTTCCCTTGCATCTCCCACTACTACAATGCCTTTTTACTATCACTACATTACTACTATTATTTTCTGTTTCACATGACCCGACATATCATCACACACTTAATACTGAACGCCATGCGAAAGTATTCAGTATACTCGATATTGTGGACCGGTATGATTGTTCGGATATTGTCTAATAGCCTTTATAAATCATCTATTGCGCGAACCAGTGCATCAAAGAGTTAGTCTCTTTGTTTAGCCTCTTAACCGGAAGTTAAAAGCACGCAAGAGAGCTAATTACGTATTAAAAATTCCAACTTCTTGATGCACTGAGCCTAAAAGGTGCTTTAGAGAGTACGAATTCAAAGTAGCACTACTAATTTTTAACTTTTTCAGAAAGGTCGATTCTGATTTTAAAAAAAAAAAAAAGATGTAATTTTGAACAATATGATCATAACCAACAACATGGACGTCTTATAGAAGACTGCATCGCTTTCGTTTGCCTGTCATTTATCCATGTTGATTTTTGTTTCATCTTTTTTTTTCAGATAGGCCTACAGACAAACGCAAGAATCTGAATTCCTAAACATATCAATCTCCCTGCAGGCACTCCCTACAGGTGCAGTGGGCTGCTACCTCGGACCAGTGTGTGACTTACCGAAAAGTTTTGGTTTTTTTCGCACGGATCTAATTTCCGTGAAAAGTTGAAAATGGCTTTTCACCAGGATCTAATTTCTGTAAAAGTCGGAATATGGCTAATAGTCTGTATTTTTAGTCTACTTTAAGGCATCATAGCGAGCAGAGCTGCCTACTACAGGCAAACAAATTAAAACCCTCGTAGACGGAGAATATAACGTAACATATATATACCGGTATATATATAAACATTAAAATTTGTTTCAAAATGATAAGACATAATGCTGAGCTTATTTGCATAAATCAAGACTAATGTATACCTTTCAATTTATACAGTGAATATACTTAAGGGCAGCAACAGGATCTTATTGTTTCCGAGACCTGCATCATGCAGGTGGATACGAGGACATACTCTAGGGAACTTCAAAGTGACATTGCAGGTCTGTGAATAGAACATATTGGCAATCCTTCTCTTACGTTTTGATAGAGGAGCATAGCAGGCTTTAGGCACCTATCATTAGCTAGTATATAAAATATCCATTTTTGGGGGCCTTGCTTATGTAAAAAGACCTATGGTCTAGACAAAGCATCCAATTTTAAAGTTTCAGATAACAGTTTGAGCCTTATCGATGCAAAAATAAAGTGTGATATGGACTACGCGGTCAAACCAGCCTAATGAATGACTGGAAACCAAATCAGAAGGCGAGGTGACTAATTCTGAACGAGATTATAGCGAAAAATTTTGGGTGATGACCCCCGCCTCCTCCCCCCCCNNTTTTTTTTTCTTCCCCTTAAAAGATAGGGCAATAGAAGTATTTTAATCCTATGGGAAAAATATTCTCAAATCACAGTTGAATGTATAGAATAACATATTATTTTGTTTGTAGGGCCGAATAAGAATAAACTATAGGTGCCAGTAACCAGCATAAGGTTTGTGACACCTATTAGAAGGGCAAATCACTGATTGTGTACAACCAATTAATCCGCTAATCTATAAAATCCCCCTTTTGTGGGGCCGTGCCAGCCAGTGTTAGGGTGTAGAAATGTGTAAAATTACCTGTGATCTAAATAAAGCATCCAATTTTAAAGTTTCAGGTACAATTTGAGCCTTCTAGGTAAAAAAATAAAATGTGTAGATCTATGTATTCGCACGCGGTCAAAACCAGCCAAATGACAATTTGGGGACCAAATCAGAATTTGAGGTGATCTTTTTCAAAAGACATTTGTGAAAAATTTTGGGCGTTGACCTCTCTTTATCTTCCCGTTAAAAGATCGGGCAAAAGAAGTACTTTAACCTCCATGGAAGAAATTTCCCCAAATCACAGTGGTATATTTAGAATAACGCAAAATGTTAATAGTAATAGGGCCAAAGGAAGAAAAAACAATAGGTATCAAAGACCATAATCGAAATGCCCAAAGGGATGTAACCAAAAATAACAGCATATGCGATTTCCTAGAGGGTTACTGCCCCTATTCATTTTTAAAAAAAAAATAACGTATACACACGTGTAATAATTATAATGTCTTTTGAAAACTTTTGAAGGAACTATTTTTTTCGCGGGACGTAATTTCGAGAATTCAGCTCAGATAGCAAATTCATAAAGCTTAGATCTTCCCAGAAAAAAAATAAGTATACAGTCCCTACGTAGGTCCTGTATAACAGGGAAAATTCGGTGCCATCTTGGCTAGGCTATAAAACTCGTATTATTTGCATAATTTCATACTGTGCTGAAATTATGCCTTCCAGCCAACATGGCGTCATGCGGGTATTACGAGGGCCAGTCCATTATCCTCGAATGAATGTTCGTTTTAATTCTGTTGCCATGCCATGATTAGCCACGACAAAGTCCTCTCATGGGGTCCCATCACACACACACACACACACACACACACACACACACACACACACACACACACACACACACACACACACACACACNACACACACACACACACACACACACACACACACACACACACACACACACACACACACACAACCACACATACACACACAATTTAGTGAAAATCCTGATATTCTTTCTCTCTCTCTCTCTCTCTCTGCCTCTTTTGTTCTCTTCCATATGTCTCTCAGTCTCTCCCTTTCTTTCTTTCTTTCTTTCTTTCTTTCTTTCTTTCTTTCTTTCTTTCTTTCTTTCTACTTTACTACCACAAGGAGTCCGGCAGCTCGTTGCGGCCTCGAGGCCCAGTGGATACTAAATCCGCCCCTGCGCACGTCGTGTGCGTACCAACTTCAGCCTCATAACCCGCAACCGGCGAAATAGCCAAACATAAAGTCAGCTGACGGATCATGTGACATTTGCAAAATGGACGAAGTTTCATCTCCGTAGATAATTTCTGCACTGATGGTGTCCTAATACCTCCGAAATCCAGAAAGTGTCCAGTGTCTATGAATGTTAGTTGACAGTGCACATTCAGCATAGCATAAATTATGTCAAAACACTGTTTTGTCTTCCCTATCATGGCAGTGTCTTGTTGGAAAATAAAATAGACTGAACTAGATTAAATAAAAATAAAGCCTGCACTTATTCCAAGTTTCATGGTTGAATAATTTTAATTTCCCTTCCTGTTAGAACGGCCCTCCTCATACAGTCTCTGTTATGACTTCAGGGTTTGTTACTGAATGTCTTTTTCTTCCATACACACAGAAGCATTATGCTTTGAGAACTGACTGATACTACACAGCATACACTCATCAAACTCAAATAGGCATTACCAGCTGATTACACACAGTGGAACTCACATAAACAGGACACATGTAAGTGGGGCTCTTTATGTAAGGAAAACAATTCTTGGGGAATTGTAATTTTTACTGTTCAAATCTATACAGGTAAGCAAGATAAATCCCCACTCATGTGAAATGATTTGAAAGCAATATGAAACATTAAGTATTTATATGCTTTTCATCAGGAATCTCATGTAAATTGGTGCCATCATGCTCAATCTCATTGCATGTTTGCCCTGTCCTCTTATTGAACTGCAAATTGTGCAAGGAGGTGTATCTATGATGGTCAAAACTGCCATCTTTGTCTTTTCACTTACACCTGCACAGTGATTCTATCACCCAGCCTACCAGTACTAGCAGTCAGTTTTGCCATGCTGATGGGTCATACAGGGTATGCTGCCTTTGTTTGTTTAGCAGGGTCCAAGAAGTGTTTCTTTGGGGGGGTTTAGGATCATACAAACTCGGACTGAAACTGGGTTTGATCAGACAATAAATTGCGGTAGAATACCTTGGTTTGAAGATTTTGAACTGTGATACCTCATTCTTTTTTTCTTTTTTTTTTTTGTTATTTTAATTGTCTTTTCTTCAGATCAGAACATGATGACTTGTTTTGGAGAATTTATGTCTTTCGTCCTTCATTTGCAGAATTAAACTTCATTAATTTGATGTCATTTGTTTACTAAGCATTGGCTAGCTTGAGCAGTATACAGGGGTTCTTTCTAGAGTCATGATTATCTTGATGTCATGGTGAAGTTGCTCTTTCAAGCCAGATAAAAATCTCATTTCCCGCAAACAATGATCAAATTACATGCTCTGTAGTTTATTAAAATTGCCATTTAACCATAATATGTGTATCAAAAATAATTTTTAAATACCTCTGTTTTGGCGAATTCAGTGGGATGGAACAGTCCCATGTTAGCGGGATAAATTGTGAGAAATGGAGCGGCCCTACTTTCATGACTTTCGCTGTATTGTTAAGGTGCTCTTCAGAGCTGTATTTATAAGACTGTCTTTAATTTTATGGTAAATGGGTGATAGATGGTATAGACTTTATTTTGCAGAATGTGTAATAGTAAATTGAACTGAATACACAGGACCTTTTCAGCTGTCAGTGGGACTGAATTTTGACCAATCCTAACACAGTTCACATCTGTTCATCTTGAACTCTTAATATTTTGTCAATTTTTTCAACGATCATCAGTGTTACTGACCAAGTGTGTTCCACTGTTTGTAAGTCCAACAGTGAACATTTGAGGCTGCGGGAGTCTCAAGACAATTTGTCTCAGAAACGGAATAGGTCATTATTCCTTGCAAGATTGCATCGTTTGGTCTTGAACACAGGAATTCTGTTATCATTTATGATTGGCATCCTGCCTTTTACACGTCCTGTTGTGTCATGACAGCTGCTAGTTCTGAAGATATGAATGTATGAAATTTAATACTTTTGTTTCTTGCCTTTTCAGAACAACAGAACTGTGCCAAAATGAAGCCATCTATTCCAAAGTTTGCTTGTAATTTCTACATACAGGCAGTGTTACTAGTGTTTTCAACATTTAGCAGTTGTGCAAGGTCACAGACATCATCAGCTGCTTTTGCGAATTGTCCTTGCAGTGACCCAAACTGGTGTGAACCAGTAAAAGTTACTTATGAGAAAGAGGTAGGCTACTTTGAATTCAATCTGTGAATGTGTCATGCAGCATGATTGTTGAAGGCAGACTGGCAAAAGAGTTCAATTTTATGGAAAGATCGAAATGATGCCAGGCTGTAATATGAAATATTAATATCGCATAAGGTGGAAAACACTCAAAAGTCTGAAAACTGCATTTTTTGCCTTATCACTCTGTTTGTAATAAAATGTGAACAACCCGGGCCAGTTTCTTTGATATTTTGAACATGTATACTATTTTCCTAGCTGCATAAGCAGTTTTAAGACTAATGTTGAGTTTTGTGTGTTTTATGTATATGCTTACACTGTCTCAGTCGGCAAAAAACGACACCACCCATTTCCTTAACATAAGGGGTTGTCCATAAACATCAAAAAGAAAAATATGTAATTTGACTATTTTGACCTCAAACTGTTACTGTATTATATCTTGAAAACAGATGCTAAATAGCACTGAAATCTGATCATTTCGTTAGTTTCTTCGCGATTTATGGCAAAAAAATGCGTGGTTCAGTTTTTCTACGATGACTGGTGTCGTTTTTCTTCAGTCTCGTGAGACTTATTGTGACCTGTAAAATAACCTACTTCCGTTTATGGTGTCGGCCTATTTTTGCATATGAGACACTCTATTTTCATTCGTAGCGGTTGAGATAAAGCCACAGAAGTATAGACAATCTGTGTTAATCAAATTTTTGTGGTGTTATTTCATTATTTTGTGGTGAGTTTGGATTATTCTCTGTAGAAAGGTAAGTTTTTGCCATCAATATACCCAGTGTCGTATTTCGATGGAGATTTTGCCTCTGAGACTGCTACCTAGCTCTAGCCATTCCGAGATCTAAAATCGCCAATTAAAAGCATATCAACACATAATAATTACCTTGTTACGCTTTTGGACAGGCTATTTGTTATTTTACATTATATTTTTGTGCAAATATTTGGGAAATTACGCTGAATTTATACAATAGACAGCATTTTGTGCTGCAAATAGGAGGAAATGTCTCCCTACGACACCAACCCATATTCCTCCATCTTGAATTTAAATAATCAGCTGTGCATGGGTTGTGTGGAATGGGAGCAGTGTACAGTTATGTATTTCCACTCGTTTTTTGTTTTGTTAATATAATATGAATCCAATTTAACAACAATAAAAGGAGGTTTATCGCAAATGAACTAGACTCATGATTTTATGAATGGGAATGATCAGTTTTCAGCTTGAGCATCGATACTGTAAATTTTACTCGCTAAGTACTTGCATGGCCCACCGAAGTTGTTTTTTCAGCATTTGAAACAAAAATGTTGAAAACTGTGGATAAACACAAGGCGACAGTTAGAATCTAGAATTTGTAACCAAAATCCATCATAGTTGTAAATTAACATGGACACATTTTAAAAATGGCCCTAGATAAACTGGTGGAAGGTCTTAATTGAATACTTATTATTGTGGTGTTTTGGGGTTTTTTTTGGGGGGGTGGGTGTGGGGGGGGGAGGAAAAGGGATTAATTGCAATAGTCTAATAGTACAGGCAAACAAATTAAAACCCTTGTAGATGGAGAATACAAAGTAAAATATATAAAATATAAACAATAAAATTTGTTTCAAAATGATAAGACATAATGCAGAGTTTATTTGCATAAAACTAGACTATGTATACCTTTCAATTTATACAGTAAAAATAATTAATGGCAGTAATACTCACTAATACAGCATTTTGTCGTGAGAAAATTAAATGCATCTTATCAGTGAAAAGCCATATGACACCACACGGTGCAAGTGTGCCTGGGTAAAATACATGATTTTTATTGATGCAGTTTCATTCTTTCCTTTCAGTGTTGACATTACAATTTTAATTGGACCATCTAAAAATTATTTATCTTTGGGGATTCTCCAGATGAGAGCCTCATCTTGGCTGGCACACCAGACAACTATTCATGGGAAATCATTCCCTCAAGTCATGTTGCATTGGACACCAGAGGCCATTGTTACTTTAAATATTGATGATTAATTGTCCAGTTTGCAGAATAAACTGTTCAAAAGTGTATGTAATTTCATAGCTGCTATATGTCATTTTCAAATTTTGTTTTCTTGTTTTTTGCTTTAATTTGTGTGACAGATTATCTCCCCCTGATAATTTTCATTGAAAAACCAGCAGTGTGGGTATAAATATGCCTATAAATGAGACTGTAACAATAATTGCAATGTATATTGAGTTATTTTCTCATTCTTGTGGTGTTTTTAAGTAATTAAAAGTATCAAAGCCAGGTATACATTTTGGTTGTGACTGGGGGGAGGGAAGGGGAGGAAACTTTCTTTGAACCATTTTTCACCTCATATACGAGTCCTCGTGCTGCTGAAACTCGTATTTTTGAATTCCTGAGACAATAAGCTACCTAATTTGACTGTATTTAATATTCCCCAAGTTTGGCCTCCAGGAGGAATTTGTTAAAAGCTTTTAGTGTTTTCCGCCATAATTGCCTTTTATTTACCTGATAGTATATTTGAATGGAAGTGACGGTATGAGGGGAATGGATGTGACATGATTCTTATGAATATTAGCTTCCTCATGTATATCTGTTTTTAAACGATGAAACAGAAGAATCAATAAGAACAAGCTCTTACGAGGCTGGAACACAAAGTCTTTTATAGGGACAGCTGTGGTGAAAAAAATATAATAAATATAATAAGTCTTGCAGTTGTGAATGACCTCAAGAAAATTATGTTTTATGGTGTCAAGTATGTTTTTATAAAGCTTTCATCTTCTCTGATTATTTGATTAATCAAGGTTATTCACCATTGCCATGTATTGGTTACCTGAATGCTTTGAATCATATGTCTACTTAACTGTGTTATTGTTTTTTCTTAATTTACCTGCTATGATGGATCTGGGCTAGTCTTGAGTACATATGAAATCATGAAAACTTTCATATTTTGTTTTCTTGCAGGTGTTTGCCTTTTCAATTAGAAATGATGAAAGCCATTGGAAGCTGTTTGATTGGTCAAGGTTAACTACGGTTGTCTTGTTTGGTTACCTGAATGAAAGTTTGATGTGCCTGGCTCACTCACACAATGTCAGAGTGGTTTTATTAGGTATGTGCTTAAAGATTCAGATGGCTTATTTTGGTCTTCTTAAGTCTAAAAACTGTGATGGTGTGCCCACTTATTATATACAGAGATGATAAAAAGAACAGCATGCGTAGTCAGATATTTTAATGTGATGTGAGTTAAACTATAGTGAAGTAATCACTTTGCAAACATAGCTTGTAAGCCTATCTGCCTTTTCCCACAGCTTCTGTTATTTACCAGACATCTGTCTCCTAACAGGTTAGAGGCATATCATAAACTCAGGAAGATGTATGGTCTAGAGAAAAGGAGTCCAAATCTCTAAAACTTATTAATCGCATTCAGAAGCAGTCTGTCCTCTCAGAATACAAACATATACCTTGTCAGGTAGAGGTGTCTATAGCTGCTGGAACGTAAGTGACGTCAGCGTGTTTGCCACAGGCTTCTTCTGATCGGGGAAGGGGAATAATTCTGGACACAAGGGCCAAACCCGGTACCTCTAGCTCTCCTAATTGCGTCATATGACATACGCGCACGGTAACAGAATGATGCTCATTCTTCGCAAACTTGACTCGGTGGGCACTATAGATAACATTTAGAGAGAACAAGTGTTAAAAAACAGAAAATTATTTTTGATGTGCGTGTCCTACTACTTTAAGATCCTGTTATTTATACTGAATTTTTTAAAACTGCAGAATTCAGTGTATTGCTGAAACTGCAGCATTGCATTGTTTTTAGAATTTTTTGCTTGATACCCTTCCATTACTTCTTGAACAGGAGGAGTTGATGAAAAAACATTTGTAGATCCCACTGCAAGACAGAAATGGATCTTGCAGCAGCTGATGGTGGTGAAAAGCAACTTCCTAGATGGTCTTAACTTTGATTATGAAGATGTTATACTTAGCAACCAAACTGAAGTTCGAGATGCATACACAGCTTTAGTGAAAGAGACAAATTCTCACTTCAAGCGGGAATTACCATTTTCTCAGGTAGGATGCAAACGATTTGTCACTGCATGAAAAATTTAGTGACAGTAACTAGAAACCATTTCATCCTGACAAGTCTTCAGTATCCTTAAATGATTAGTGTTTGTGGTATGTTCATTCTCTGCTGACCACTTTCTGACTATTGGCACTTAAGAATATGGCACTACTTTCAAGTTAGTAACTTAGAGGAATTAATTTAACAAAGATGCAAAAATCCCAGTTAATGACTTGATAAGAGATATAAGTGTCGATGATTTGCACTTCACTAATTCCAGTCACCCCCCTTCCCCTCTCATGATCATTATGTTTAGATATACAGAAGTCTTAAGTGTCATCCTTTCCATAAAATTAATCGTTTTTGCTGCTAACTTGTAGTATAATCAGAATGATGAATGGTAACTAGTAATCGTTGGTGATCATGACACTATTAGGTGCTTGCTTACTTTTCTGCTTGATGCATTGAGATGATATAGTCAGCTCCATTTACATGCAACTCCATGGATTCAGAGAAAAAGTGTGATTAAAAATAGATTTTATGAATAATTCTTATATTACAGAAAACTGTAGAGTATTTTGCCATCTGATAAATGTTTAATTCACAGAGAAGCTGTGATTCTGTGGATTGTGAGTTAGTGTAGTCATGTGTATTTGTGAGTTTTAGCAGCTGTTCTGAGCTGATGGTTAACAGTTACTTTAGGGTGATATTACAAAGGGTATGCTAGCAGTGAGGAGTGTAAACCTGTTGTTTGTCTTGAAAAAAGAATGTTCACCATGTAATTTCAGATCAGCGTTGATGTGGCATGGAAACCTAACACTGACCTTCGTTACTACGACTATCCAGGGCTGGCAGAAGCATCTGACTTTCTCTTTGTGATGGCCTATGATGAGCAGAGTCAGATATTTGGGGAATGTATCGCAGGACCAAACTCTGCCTGGAGAGCTGCAGTAGAGGGTAAGTGTCTAGATTGGGTCGCAGATATGATGATGTCAAAGTTTGCTGACCAAGTAAAGGCCTGTTACTAGAATATGATTCTTCCTCTTTGTCTCTCGTACACTTTTTTTCTAATTACATCAATAGACCTGGCTCAAGAATGTAATGCACAGTTTTCCTTAAGTTTTGTGACTGCCTGCGGAGTTTGCAATCCAGGTCTGTTTCTATGGGTTAGTATTTCCTGCTTAATGCTCCAGATTCATGTATCCTGGTAGAATATATCTTATTTACACTGTCTCAGGACTGGATCATGATAACTTGTCAGCCTGGAGCAAATTTTCTTTCTTTTTATAAGTGCCACATCATCTGTTTTACCACTGTTATTTTCTACTGATTTGAGATGTTTCACCAGGCTGACTGAAATCTATCAAAGGCTAGGCCAGGTGTGTAACAATATCAGACCTTTCTTGATGTGTATTGCATGCGTATATATTTACATTTACTGTTTCAGGCTATTTGATTCTAATTCTGTTTGTATACTTTCCTAGGCCTGACTGCATATTTGGATGGATATAATGGTACTGTTAAGCCCAGTTCACTAGTGCTGGGAATTCCATGGTATGGCTACATCTACCTTTGCATCAAAATGGATGGGGTGAGTACATATTTAATTTATATGCATTGTACATTTTGCAGTTTAAAATAAAAAACATTCAAATGCCAACCTGAACCTGTGTCAGAAATCAATCCATTAATATGACTGGACAAAGAAGTAGGTATCAAGGACATGCTACAAGTAGTCACCTGTTTCTTCATACTTCCTTTCCTACTATCTCCTTACATGCTTCATTTTTTCCCTCATGGGAGGACTGTGAGTCCCAAGGCTTCATAGGCATCATATCAGTGCAGTTTTTTGTCTTTCATTCCTAGGACAAGTGTTACATAGAGAAGGTTCCATTTCGAGGTGTGAATTGCAGTGATGCTGCAGGCAAGCAGTATGATTATGGATTCATTCATACGCTCATAAAGACAATGCCTGACCATTACAAGTGGAATGCCAGCTCAGCCACCCCTTTTCTGACATATCTGGTAAGTGAAAACACAATGTAAATAGAAAATTCTCTCTAGTGAAGAGCAAAACAACAGAAGAGCTCAAAGAAATATTCCTTATTGGGTTGTATGGTAAAACTGAATACCCTCTCTCCCACTTTTTCATGCTTGGTTTTGGTACTTCTGGAAAGCAAGCATCATTTTGAACTTAAAGACCAAAGTGACATATATTGATTTGATAAGTCTGAGGCATGTTTGAGTGAAATATTGTTGAAGGTTTTATCACCAAAAAATTGCATTCCTATACACTACAGCAACTACAAAAAAACGGGAACACCTACCGACAGTAACAGCAAAATCATTGTTCTAAAAGTACTTTTTATCATCAGAATGAAGGAAAGAACCAGTCCTACCAAGTCCAGTTTGATGACCCAAGAAGTCTGAAGTTTAAATATGACCTGGCAGCAAAGATGGACATAAGAGGAGTTGGAATGTGGAATATTGATTCACTGGATTACTCTGATACTGAGGATGGGAGAGAGATTCGAGCAGCCATGTTTGGTGCACTGCCACCAAGAGCCACCGTACCACATGACACTGTTACAAGCAGCGCATCTTCCAAGGGAGCTGAATGTCCTTGCAGTAACCCTCAGTGGTGTGAACCAATCAAAGACACTGGGAGGAAGGAGGTAGGAGTTGTGACTTCTGAAAGAGGCTAACAATATCCATCTGCTAATGTGTGCCACATTTCTGAATTGTGGTGCTGCATCACAAATATTTCTAAAATTTTTGCTTCAGATCCTTCCATTATTTCTTGAAGAGGAGGAGTTGATAAAAATAATTGTAGATTCCACTGCAAGACAGAAGTGGATCTTGCAGCCACAAATATTAATTATTGGAGCTGTAAAAGTTTGAAATTAAATAAACTTTTTAGGGGCCACTTGATACATGACAGGATAAGTCACTCCCCTTTCTACAACTTTTCTTTTGTTTCAGATTTAACTCTGCAAGAAGAAACTATAGAGTTTTATTTGCACAACTCCATCACATTTTAAAACCTCAATCTGTTACACAATTTAGTTCACACAGTTTGCCTGATGAAGAAGGCATCAGCTTTCAGAAATTTGCCTCTTCTCTTAGTTTATAATTACCAGTTTTAGGATAGTTCAAAGGACTCTTATATATATACAACACTATTCATTATTTGATAAAGCTGATATATATATTATATTAAGTGATACTCTTATTTTTGTTCCCTCACCTAAGACTTACTTCAATCCTTTTCATCAGGTTTTTGCCTTCTCCACTCACAATGATGAGAACAACTGGCTGCTATATGACTGGACAAAGATAACAACAGTATCGATGGTAGACTACATCAACACAACATTGATGTGTCTTGCCCATTCACACAATGCTAGGGTAACCTACATAGGTATTAATTTTCATTTGTATTTAGTTTGCCTATTCATCCACCTACCCTCCTCTGATTTTTATATGATATTTTTACAATAATCATAGTTCTGAATTAAAAGGGCACAATGACTGGAATGCCTTGTGTTGACAAACAGACTGAGCCGCCCCTCCCCTTCACCCAGAAAAAAAAAAGAAATGCAAAATGAGGAAGTAAATAACCAAAAATAGAGTAATTTTTATGATGTTTTATGTGGGTGTATATTTGTGGAAATTTATGGTTAGGTTAGGGAGTCATTGAGTGAGTGAACAAACTGAGAAAATATAATGTGATACAACATTGGGCCTTTTCACAAATGTCTTCCAACTTGCACACTTATCTAGTGACAACATGGTAAACAATATAACATCATCATTTGCCTTGCAGCCAGTCAATCTGAGGCAACAATCATTTTTTGCCTATATAAATTACTGTTATAATCCGAAAGCTTACTTTGAGTATTTTCATCGGGCGAAAATAAGTTTGACTGACATTATTTTTCCCTTATATATAGTCATTTGAAGTATCATTGGTGAATATTCAGAGAAAATCATATTGATTAAAGAATAGCTTAACACTTTAGAAATCATATAACTCATTTCACAAAAACTCCAGTTTCATTAGTTACTCACCATTTACCCATAAAGTTAATATTTTTATTGTACATAATTGATGGTACTTTTGATTGCAACTACCAATAAATATTCCACAGAAAATCTCACTTACCTTCTAAGCATGATATCTTGGTTCATGGTCTAACAGCATGTGCCATATCATGATTGGCCGTGAGATATTTTGTTTTAATCTCCTGATGAAATGGTACATGCAGTTTATTTGCTTTGGTTTTTCTGTGGTCCCATGTTGAGTGGCTCATTGTTTTTCAGTGGGGACACTCCATCCTCTGTAACTGAAAATGGGTCACTTTGCCTCTGATGTATTGTGACTGTCTCACCAGCTCTTGTGGATGAGAAGACATTCATGAGCCCTACCCTGAGAAAACAATGGATCCAACAGCAGCTTCAGATAACAAAGGAGAACTTCCTGGATGGCATCAACTTTGATTTTGAGAGAAGTGTCGGCGTCAATCAGAAGAATATCAGTGAAGCCTATGCAGACCTTGTGAATGAGACAAAGATTATATTTAAGAATGAAATGCCATACTGTCAGGTATGTGAAAATTAGAGATAGTTCTCTCTGTTAGGATGTAGCAGGTGGGGGTAAGTGCTTAGTGGTTTATTCCAGAAATTAGCTGCACTGAACTACATATTGTCTCTGGTGACATTTGAAATCATATTCCATAAGAATGAGGTTTGGCACATAAAAGGAATCATTTGCACCCCTTTTATTACCAGAAAATACCTAATTCTTCAAAGGCCTTAACTTTTTGAGCTCATGCATGAATTCTAAGACTATCACCTTAATATCTCGAAAATACTATATCATTTGTGGAACATAATGTTATATTTCAACATAGACATTATAAGATATCTTTGAAGTAATAAAATAAAAAAAATATTAGCCACATAATAAAGGTCTAGCTTGATTTTCATGGCAGTTGATTGGGCACATTCAGTGCAGAGACAGGATATTGTTTATTGTCATTCTCAAACCATGGAAGTTGTCTGTACATTTATCTCAGGTTATGTCAGGGTTTTTCATGTGCATTTAACTTAGGTTTCATATCATGATTTAATTCAGTATTTACTGACAGGCCTTTTGAGCCAGTTCAAAATATATACAAAACGAGGGTTAGCAACCAGAATATTCAATGTCCACATTTTATCACTGGTTGAAAATGCTTGAAACTGAAAGACATTACAGTATTATGTGTGCAATAGAATCAGAGTCAAGATATTGCAGGTAATTGAATTTTTATGTATGTACAAAATTTCAGCTTCAAATTTCTCCTGTTATGCATTTTGGACGTAACACATTTTGGTTGCTAACCCTCGATATATTATGCTCATGCCCTTGCAAGCATGCCATCACTTCAAGTCTTTCTGATCATTCGAAGGTCTACTGCTTGTTTTCAGTTCAGAATTTACTTGTGCTTCATTTGAGAATTTTACTTACAGCTTTTATTTTTTTAACAGAGCCTGGTGTAATATGACATAATAAGGGCTTATGAGATTGGATCTCTCAAAGGTATTATTGTGTTACTAGATCAACATCTCTACAAAGAGCATTATTGTACCTGCCTTCCTTATATGTTTTTTCATTTTTTTTTTCAGTATTTTTTTTTGTGTGTTTATTCGTGTCAGAATGAATTAAGGTTTTTCATTTCAGATAAGTGTGGATGTCATTGATGATGCATTCAGCACTTATCGTGCCTACAATTACCGACGTCTGAATGAGGCTGCAGACTTTATGTTTATCATGGCTTACGATGAAAGTGGATTTGACGTTGTTGGTCCAAACTCAGCTTTAGGAACAGCAAATTATGGTATGCCCATTTCTTAGCTCCTGTTACAGTGCCACTGACTAGTAGAAATAGGCCCTGTGGCAGTCTCTGGCTAACATTCTCTGGCTGACATCCTCAGTCTCTGGCTAAGGTTCTCATTCTCAGGAGATGAGAAAGTGGAATCTTAGTTAGAAAGAGCTATAAACTATCCAAGATAGAAAAGGGAAGATGAGTATAGAAACTGATTTAATGGATCATGATGTTGACTGACTGGAGCGGGATATCTATTGGATATAGTGTACAATTAGAATTTAACTTTAATTGTAAACTTAAAATCACTGTAGCAGTTGAACCATATACTGTTCCCAACTAAGCCTGGAATTGATCTGTTATTAAGCGCAGCTAGCCACAAAACTCTATGGCTGCAAGAAGAAGCTGCAGAAGATGGCCAACTGTCAATTGTATGTAGGTGTTGTGATTTAGTTTTTAGTTCCACAGGTGTATTAATGACTGTGCACTAGTTGCTATAAAATCATAAGCAGAGCTAAAAATGTACTTTCTTTTACAGCTATAAACACATATGTGCAGGATCATATCGGTGTTGACAAGCTAGTTCTTGGTGTACCGTGGTATGGATATGTGTACGAGTGCACTCGGCTGGAGGGGGTGAGTAGAAGACAATCCAGCTCATAAGATCAGCTATTGAGACATAGCAGCTATCAAAGCCCAAGGTTTCAACTCTGTAAAAATCTTTGTCATGTTTTTACTATAGAAGTCCAGACAGTGTTTCAGTGACTGACCCTGCCTGGGAAATGTCTGTTACATAACAGAAGGGCTGTGTGTTTGTACATAGTGCTATTGTGAATTCATGTTAAACCTGGACTCCTGCAAATTTCATAAAATATATATTCCTAGGCACTCCTTTTTAGAGCTTGGTTAAGGGTTAGGGGCAGGAGTTTGAGGTAGGATAGGTTAACCAGATATTTAGGTGGAGTTAAGTACCTTCCTGCATATGTGCAGTTGGTTTAAATCAGTGAGATACATTTTCTGTTATTTTTCAGTTTTAATTGTTATGGAAGTATTCTGATCATCTGCCATGCAAATTCTTAATGACTTCGAAAATTTTCGTCCACGGTGTCTTTGGATTGTGATGTCTCATATTTTATTACTGTGTGATAGCAGTCTCATCGGTAAAGCAGCACGGAGTTAGTCTGGTTAAACAAAAGGATGCACTGTATTTTTCTTCCAAAATGTGGCTGGATTCAGTATACAAAAAATGAAACAAACCCATCTTACTTTGGATGATGGTTTAATTTTCTTTTGTCTTGTATTCTCTTGTACAGGATCATTGCTACTTCACTAAGGGCAATAAAGTGGCTACACCAGGATATGCCACCATTTACTACCTGCGGCAGACTGTGCCAGATGCATACAAATGGAACTTCTCTTCAAATACCCCGTACTTCTCCTATACTGTGAGTCTTTCTGTCTAGACTGATAAGCTCAATTGATGCAGTCTAAACTAGCAAAAGTCACTTGTGTGATGCATGTGGGCATAGTCTTGGCTAAGAATGTGTTTGAACATGTCTATTAAAGCCTATTTATGCATATGCGAGGCTCAACGCCGTCCTCATATAGAGATTAAACTTCAGGAAAATTCAAAATAGTAGATTACGTGTATTTCATAACCAGTGTCTTTGCATGTGTTTGCATGCAGTTGAAGTCAGTCAAGCTGAAATTACGTGGACCAAAGCAATTCTTTTGAACAAACAGTTCTACAGATCAAATCAAGTACATGTGTGCTTTCTGACTGCCGAGGGGAAGCAGCAAGAACAAAGACAAATGTCTATGATTTCCAGTTAATTTACACACTCTTACACTGTGAATTACACCCCTGCCCCCTTCTCCTCTTTTTTTACTTTAGAATCTAATATACTTTTTTCCCTGGCTAAAAGGACTTCTGCAGTAATACAGATAGTGCCTCCGAGAAGCATGTTATGGTCTGTGAGTTATAAGACAGTCTTTCTTGTGAACATGAGTCCTGTGTAATCTGTGTTACACAAAGGGAACAGCACAGTGATAGTTATACTGTGTGCTGTGATGGATGCCGGTTGAGAACTGAGGAAAAAAAAGACGGATGTTAGGCCAGCAGTTGTTCACCATAGGGTATGAAACATCAAAGTTAAAAAATAAAAGTTTTAGTGTGCTTTAGAAGCTGCAGTGATATGGGTTAGAGCGAAGAAGATGGAAGCTTACAAGAAGTTCAAGAAGAATACACAATCAAACAATGACAGGATCAGTCAGCAAGGAGACTTTTTGTGGGGTTTTGAATCAGGGAAGGGAGCACACATGGACCTAGCTAGAGTCCAGTCATGTTGCTTCTGTCAGTGAGTAAACTAATAAAGCAAAGCTGCAGTATTGTTTATTAGAAATCATTTATGGGAATGGAGGACCATGGTAAATTGAAGACAAGTGTAAAAGATAGTTTTTATGTTAGTCTGAACTTTGAAGAAAGGATCTTGATGTTTTCTGAGACATCTGAGTTTATTAGTTTAAGCTGGCATCTTAAATGTTATTCATAACCATGTTATCTATTATAAACAAAAAAGCAGCCCTTACATGATTTTTGAAAAGCCATAACTCTGCAGTTTGAGTAACTATTTATTTGAAATTTTGCAGGCAGGTTTCTTTTGAGTTTAAAGTGTTCCTTTTGTGGATGTCAGAGTTCTAAGCAACCTCTAAGTATTATTTTGATATGTTTATAATCAGCAATAAATACTTCATTATTTACAAACTTTTTTATGAGTAGCTTCAGGTCACACCAAAATAAAACATCTTGAACTGGTACGAATTTCTTGCTGTTTCTTTCCAACATTTTGAGAATTGTGGGTATGTTTTGATGACTACTGTGATAGACAAACTTCATGATCAGACTGAGAATGATAGAATATATATATGGTTGGAAGATACAAGCATCCATGCTGTGAACTTAGCTAGTAAAGAAAACAACAAAAAAAATCAAAAAATACACTTTTCACCCATTTGGATGTATCCAGTGGTTTCACTTTCTTTAACCCTGAAAATATTTGAGTTAATAAGGCTTAAGACAATATTTTCAACTTTTTCTCTGTCACTAGGACTCATCCTCCAATAAGTCATACCAGGTCCAGTTTGATGACCCTTATAGCCTGAAACTCAAATATGACTTGGCAAGTGAGAAAGGGTTAAAAGGAGTTGGAATGTGGAACATCGACTGTTTAGACTTCTCCAATTCAGAGACTGGGCAGGATATGAGGGACTCCATGTTTGGAGTTCTGCCTCACAGAGATACTGCCAGCAGCTCAAGATTTAAATCAGGAACACTACAAAGTCTTTCTGAATATGAAGTTGCTGTCATCAACGCTGATGACATTCTTGAGCATGATGATGTTGATGTTCCAGTTGCTGCTGCTGCTTCTGCTGCAGCAGCAATTGATGTCAGTGATTCAGACCTCAGTGCCACTGCTGCATGCCCATGCAGTGATCCCAAGTTGTGTGAACCCATCAAGGACACCACCAGGAAAGAGGTAAGATTGACCAGTCTGTGAACAGAACTCTTTCCATTATCCAGCACATTAGATATACAACTTTGGTATGTGGTTCAATGTGTGTCGTTTTTAATAAATAATTATAAATAAATATGGATAAATGAAACCGCTGTGTTTAAAAAAAAATACATTATTTAAAGAGTAAGAGTTGTAAGGATGTTTTTCACAATTACGAGTAGTACAGTACAGTAGTTAATATCTGAGAGCTCAGGAAATGAGAAAAGCAGGATCTTAGGTAACAATATGTAGAAAAGGAAGACAGATACAGAAATTAAAAATATATGTGTGTGGTTGTTATGTCCCTTGATTAAAGAGCATTGCACTGTTGGGGAAAGGCCATGTGTTGCCTATAGGTGTAGGTGACGGATCTGTGCCTTGTTACAGTGTGGAACATTTATGTAAGTGAGATCTATCTGGGATAATTGCAGTTAGATCTACGTTCTACTAAAGGAAATGAGCAGTCCCATTGTAAAGGAAGGAAGAAAAGTTTACCTACAACTAGTGAGAACAAGATGTTAGAAGCAAAAAGTTATTACAGCTGCGCTGTTAATAGGGTCATTTTATAGAGAAAAAAATTTGGTTTCACAGTGTTGGAGTGGGATCCTAACATAGACAGGATGTTGTGGCAGTATCTGAGTCGGAAGCTATGGTTAAAAACTTACTAAGATAATGTGGGTGGGCTGGAGGAGTAGGGGAGGGGGAGGGTGTGGGCAGGAGGAAGAGGGGAGAGTATTGCTGGGAAGTTGTCATCTCCTTCTGAGTGCTCCTTATGCTTTAAGAATATCTCGGTGTAAACACATGTATTAATATTTCTTGTGAATTTGTCCATGCCAGGTTTATGCCTTTTCCATAAAAAATGATGAGAATCAGTGGCTGAAGTATGATTGGTCAAAAATAACAACAGTGTGTATGTACAACTATGTCAACGTCAGCCTCATGTGTCTGGCCCATTCACATGGTGCTAGAGCTGTTGTGCTTGGTAAGTTGTGACCCAGCAGATAAGATCAGCAATCAAAACATTGTAATAGCAGACTTTAATGAATTCCACAGGGAATTTGTTGTTACTATGCAATGCATTAGTTTATAATTGATTTCTTTACACAATCTATATGCATACAGATAGAGTGATAAATTGGTTTGCCCCTAAAAAGTATACTTAATTCAGAGTCCAATAACTTAAAGAATTAAAAAGAATCTGGGATTAAAACTTTGTGCATATTTACAGACATAACATATGATTGTTACAAGTTTCATTGATCTGGGTATTATATTCTGCCACCGCATAAACACAGACACATGTAGAATAAAATTGGATGTGGAGGCTGATGTGTTAGATGCACACTGAGCAAGTTGTTGTTAAAAGTGTTTTTAAATATTTAGCTATGATGTAACCATAGCATTTAGATATTTCAAATTTGCAGCATAAGCAAACAATATCCATCTGCTAATGTGTGCCAAATTTCAGCTCCACCAAGTTAATAAACTTTGAAATTAACAAAACTTTTTTTGAGGGGGGCCACCTGATATATTGTACATGCAGTCCTGTAAAGAGTAATGCCAATGAAATCTGTAGCAAACTTTTAATCAGTTATCATTCTTAGATTATAACTGAGCTTATAAATGTTTCATGTGAGACCAAATGACGAGTTAATTGTGTCATCACTTATGACATATATTGTATGGGGTTTTGGAACATTAAACTGAACCCAGACCATTTGTTTTGTCAAGGATTCATTATCACCAAGGATATACTCAATAGATAACAGTTTTGATGTGGTGCTTGTGGCATGAGTTTTGTCTTTTGTTATCAGGTGTTGTGAGAGAGATTACCATTATCACTCCTGGCCTGAGAAAGGCCTGGATTGAAGAGCAGCTAGGGATTGTGAAGAGCAACTTTTTGGATGGCCTCAATTTTGACGTGGAGCTGACCATCCACCCTGACCAGAAGGACCTGATCAATGCTTACACGGCCTTAGTCACAGAGACCTATCAGGCTTTCAAGAAAGAGCTACCATACTCACAGGTATTCTTCGTTGTTCAGCCTCTGCTTGGCCTTGTATTGAAGAGATAGATGCTGATCTCGTCTTCCTAAATGATACCTGTCAGCTGCTTAGTAGCTTTCCACTGAGATGACATTTCCTCCCTTTCTGTAAGCCAAAAGTTTTTTTGAAATAGAAGAAAATTCCCTCTAAATTTGTCACCTGTTTGTTATGTAATGCTGTGACTTTATCTGATGTGAAAAATGTGAATTAGGATAACAGGGAGCTCAGAAATGTATTGCGTTAATCATTTAAAAATGTTTTATAAGCTTTTCTTGTACTAACACTTTATTAAGTGTGTGATTATATTATGTTGTGTAACATAATGAGGGTTTGTAATTGAATTCTATTTTCATATTGGCTTCCTCTCAGCCTCAAATTTTTCTCTAAAAATCATTTTTTTTTTTTATATATTTCACCTTTGAATCTTGTCTTGCTATGAATTTTTAATTCAACCCTCAGATTAGTGTTGATGTGATCCACGATGCCTTCAGCAAAGACTGTGCCTATGATTACCCAGGTCTGGCTGCCGCCTCCGACTTCCTGTTCATCATGGCATATGATGAATATGGGTATGGTCAAGTTGGCCCTAACTCTGATTATATCATCACTAATTACAGTAAGTAAAACAGAACAGAAAAATACCAGTGCTTTTATTGTGTTTGCCTAAATGCTATAGACTTAATGAGGGCTTATAGTTGCTATACTTGTTTATAGTTGTCAGCATAGTAGTAGCTGTGTTGCAGGATGATGATCATAAAATAATTCTACCTACTAGTGACACTATAGTGACATTATTGTTATCAGCTGTGTTACAGTGGAATCTGATAACACGACCACTCTTTGGGTGTGTTATGAAGGTTTTGTGTTATCCAATGTGTTTTTTATGAAGAACAAAGCAGTGATTCTTGAATGAGAGTGTGCTTTACAGAGAGTTGTGGTAACAGAGTTCCATGTGTTTGATTCATAACTTCTCACTCAACATATATTGGAGAGTGTGTTAAAAGGAGTTATACAAAAGAAGATTCTCAAAATGAGACACGTGTATTAGAAAATAGGGCAAATACTAGATTATTATATCACTGTTAAGACGTTAAAGGACCTGCGCTAGTAAGGTTTACCTTTAAAACCCAGTTATATTTGTCTCATATGAAAATCTGGAGCTATGTAGTGAAATTTTTGAGTGTCCCGCTCGGTCAGAAGTGATGAAGCAATCTATCTTTATGGTTAAAAAAAAGTAAAATGAAGCAATCTATCTTTATCATACTTTAGTTTATGGTTAAAAAAAAGTAACTGAAAACGGGTCATTTGGCAACCTCACAGAAGCATGGACGAAAGTGTGTTTTGTCACACAAGATTAAGTCACACCATATGTTCTCAACCTAAACATAGAAATTATTCCATTTCCTGGAACAGTTGTGATGGAGCAAAAAGTGCAGGCAGGTGATTTAGCAATTAAGCAGAACTCACTTTTTCACTTCTTACAATAAAATGTTCTTCCTTGTGCAGGCATAGACAGTTACATCAAGGATGGTATCTCTGCCGACAAACTTGTTCTGGGTCTGCCCTGGTATGGCTACATTTATAACTGCTCCACACTAGTGGGGGTAAGTAAGCATATGCTGCTCTTAACGCAACAGAATAAACTCACTAGATTCACAACATGGCAAACATGAGATGTGGGATCTCATGAAATAAGTCTCATTCAATTTTAATAGCAAGAAAGAGGAAATATAGATGTTCGTGTGATGTTTATATGCCACGTCCAGATCTGATGGGGTCACAAGACTTTCCTCTGAACATTCTTATCATGTCCTGCCCTCCATCTTTCTATACCTAAGCATAAAGCATTGAAAATTAGCCAGATAGGGGTTACATCACTACCTGTGTTTCATATTCCACAGTTTCTTTTCACAATTTGTAATACAGGAACAGTTGTTTTCAATATGTTTTTCTGTATCAAGGAAGTTAAGTAAGCACTAATGCCAAGTTAGCACAGCTTAATTGTACTTTTCTACTCAGTTATCTCATCGTCAACCAAAATGTGCATTAAGAAATTGTCTGATTTAATGTCATCACTTCAGTTGGTCTTTAGATATATTTTTATAAATCTGTAAGGCGTTTGGATCTGGACCCAGATACAGGTATATGAGATGACTGAGTCTGGTAGTGACAGTTTACAGAGATGGAAATCCATAATGATGCTTCTGCAAATTTCAAGTCTATCATTCTGTTGTAGGATTCACCTTCCTCTGTTCTACTTGACCTACCAGTACATTATATATACTGACCTGCTGAAGGACACCTGCACTTATTGTACTTAGTCCTGAACAAAAGCTTCTTTGTTATAAACAATTACCAGCCTCTCTCTATTCTTTTATCACCCCAGAAGGTCTTGCAAATGATTGTTGTGAAGACAGACCTCATGATCATGGCATGTCACATTATTATGAAAGGGCAATTACTAATACAGTTAATTTATATTGTCTTTTTTGTTGTTGTTTTTCAAGGATAAATGCAGCTTGAACAAATCAATAGATCCCAGCATTCGTCAGGCAACTCAGCGTCTCTATGTTGATATCTATACCTTGCTGCAAACCATGCCCGAGAAATACAGATGGAACACCACATCATTGTCACCGTATTTCTCTTACACTGTAAGATACTTTCTTGTCTCATGGTTCTTATAGTTTGTTAAAGATGTTCCAGTTGTTGTTCCTGTTGTTATCCTTCATTATGTATTTGCAATTGTTTTGGTTGTTGCTATTACTACTATTAGTGTTGTCATGTTGTTGTTAATTTCTGTTGAGATTGTGGTTCTGATGGTTCCTCTAGTTGCATGTGGTGTAGAGCTTGTCACACCTACTGACCTTAGCTGTCACTCCTAGGAGCCATCCACGTTTTAATTTGTCCATGTTGATATATATTGTCTTTTTGACAAGAATGAAGTGTGGAGAGAAATGGCAGGATATGTAGCCTTCTTATAAAATTGTTACATGTACGTGAATTTGGATGCAGTCATTAGTTTCAGCTTAAAGTTGTTAACAAAATGATACCAACATTGCAGTAGATCTAACACGTGGAATTGCGATGTTATACATTAACATAGGGAATAGGCAGTAGAGAAGCTTTGTGAACAAAATGTGATCAGAGAAGCTCTACATTCCAGCAACTATTGTAAGATATAATTGTGACAGTTTTCAGATGTTTAGGGCACTGAAATGGGCTGAAAATAAGGAAGGGAAAGGCTGGAGCCAATATTGAAGCTACCTAGACAACTTGATGTAAAGAAGGGCAGCTCCAGAACATCAGGACTAAATAAGGAGATGAGAATATTGGTCGTCTAATATTACTGTTAGCAGATGAGCTTATGGAGGTCTCTTGGTGGGGAAAGCAGAGCATGAATAGACCTCTCCATTATGTACTTGTCATGCTGATCCTTGCAACTCCCGAACACCTTGATACAATGGATACATTAATTAATTAATCTTAATATTCTTTCTTTTTTTTTTTTTTACTCCTACAGGATCCATTCCATAACAAGTCCTATCAAGTACAGTATGATAACCCTGAAAGTCTGAAGTATAGGTATGATCTGGCAGCCATAAAGGGAGTGAGAGGAGTGGGTATGTGGACCATTGACTTCCTCGACTACTCAGACACAGCAAAGGGTGAGGCAATGAGGAAATCAATGTTTGATCCCTTGCCATCTAGACCAGTTGTTTAGACTGCCACTCATACCTGTCCAAAGTTTTATTTAAATGTAAAATTTATGCATTTATGTTGTTTACATCCAGTAGAACCTGTATGTTGCAATCACAGTTCAGTCTTCATAAATTGTGATCACTTTAGATACATGGTTGCCTTACATATGTTGACTTTTTTAGGTCAGAATATAAAGAAATGTAATCTCTGATTGAACAAGTTTTAATACCTTATTTGCAGCCTTGGGACTGCTTTTTGGCACATTAAAAAGACAAACCAGTTGTCATACTAGGATGGAAACTTATAGTTGGCTGCAAAACCTGTGAATAACCCGTAGAGATTGTTAGCTGGTACTCACCTTATGCAGTGTCTTATCTTGTGTTTCATAATATATGGGACATGGGCAAGGGCAGTTCGTGATTGATTTAGACAGGTGGTCATGATAGGAAGGTTAAGTACTGTATAGGAGTAATGACTGGTCATTCCTTAAATTTGGTTGCCTTAGCATATGGTCACTATACACAGGTGGTTGCCAGACCAGGTTCTACTGTATTTATGGAATTGACACATAAATGTGATCTTCTGGTTATTCATTTTTTTTTTTCTTGAGTGTAAAGGTATCGGAGTTTGGACCAACTGTTTTACCAAAAGAATGTCACTTTGTAAAAGAGATCCAGTTTTGCCAGATAAACTGAACAGCCCAGACCAGAGGCTTGTTACTTAAAGTGCGACTAAAGTACTTTTATGGGTAGTGCACAGAATCCTGTGAAATTACTATTTTAACATGCATCAGTGATTCAAACTTCCTACTGACCTTCTCAAACCCATCAAATCTAATGCGTTTCGAAGAAATCACAAAGAATAACACATGCCCATGCCCTACTGTGTTAGCGTTACTGCTGCTCGCCTCGCCAGAAATACGTGACGTCACCAACACTGTGTACACGCCTGAAGGCTATTATGCGTCGGGCTCAAGGCTATTACGTGTAGCGCTGCACTCAGTAGGGCTCGCTCCCACGTGGAAACAATGGGTTATTGTTGTGCGGTAAACTGTGACAGAATGCTTGCTTACCATTCCTGAACTGATGGTCCAATAGTCTTCTCCTCAATTATATCCTCGTCATCTGTTTTTCGGCGCAGGGGCTCGAACTGATACGGCTCGACCGTATTTGCCATTGTTCTCGATCGAAAACACCGCGACTTCCGCGCTGACGTGACGTTTCCGGTACGGTTTTTTTCTTACAATTTCAGAATAGGTTAAAAGTTGTAAAATTAATTTCGAAATATTATTTTTTAGCAAAAATGATGACTTTTGATCTAAAACTTGATAGTGAAAATATAAAAACTGTCGGAAATCACATTTTTTCTAGCACTTTAGTCGCACTTTAACATGCTTATAATTTCTAAACATTTTCACCCATAAGTGTCAAAATATTCCACAATACATAACAGAATTTTTGTTTTGCTTTTCTTTCCTCTATGCAGTTGAAATTGTTTTATTTGTGTTTTAAGGGGTATCATGCTGTTGCTTTTTGTTGTTGTTTTTTTTTTCTTGCCCCATGCTCATGAGCCTTAACAAAATAAACATTCCAGCATTAGTGTTTGTCATTCCACTGAGTATATTTTAATGCTGCTGTCCATTATATATATTACATGTGGTCATGTAAATGATGCAGGCACAGAGCTGAGAAGTTCCAATATGTGTTTACAGAACTTATCATATGAAGTGTTGGTATTATAATGCAAAAATGATCATTTTCATTTAGCGTCCTTCATAACTCTGCTGCCACTTTTTACAGGCTTGAGTTATTGAAATAGGTGTGAGCATTTTAATAAGTACAGCTCATTAGTTAATGTATTTCTTCTCTACATGATTCCTGTTGAGAGATAACATAGGCCCATTGGTAAGGATAATGCACCATCATAATGCTGTTATTTTATTTGCCTAGTATTATTGGAGATTGCATTGATAATTCTGACACATTATTGGTGGCATGGTATGAGAAATTGGTTTCTGAACAGCCTGACAATATGGAAAACCAGTTATGATCTAATGTATGAAGCTTGAAATCAAACCTTATAATAATTGATGATTGTTTCTGTCAGGTACACAACATGAGCCCATTTCAAAAACATTCTTTGAGGTCAGTTCAGCCTCAGCATTGTAAAAGAAAATCATCTGCAACATTAAAAAAAATCTGCAGTGTAATTAGCTGAGTTTTACAGAAATCAAACATATTTATTTTAATTGTAATACAGTATAATATATTATATTATTGAAAATTGTTTTAAAAGTCCGTTTTTTTTTGTCTTTTTTTTGTAATGTTTGAAATGAATCGAATAGTTTGAGGGTAATGCTATTTTGTTGTATAGCTCCATAAATAAACATTGCAGAATATTATAAGCAAGTTTTCTGATAACTTCAGATTTAATGACCCAAAATAAAGTTGTCTTTTGTTATACAACACCATGCATGGCCCATAGAAGTGGGCTTTTTACAGTGACTTAAAAAAATTCCCTACTCACTGACTTCATTCTCTATTTGCATTAGTAGTATTATATTGCTTTATTCATACTGTGCCAATTCTGGCTGGTGGACATTAACTTTCAATCATATCAGAAAATACTTGAAATTGTGTATTTGAGAAGTACTTTCTACTCACAGATCTTTAGCTGTTTGCAACAGTAATATGCTGCAATTTTTGGCATGTTTACCTGTTATAAACAATGGAAATGAGCCTTGTATATTTTTAATAGATAGTTTTTTATCTTTTTCGTTAAAAAATATTTTCTTTTCCTATTGATATTTCACCATTTATAGGAGTGGCAGTGACGACATGTCCATGCTTTGTGGACTAATTTCTTTGTAACGTGATTCATCTATGCCATATTGGTGATATTTATATTTATCTTACCTTTTGAGTTCTAATATATATTTACGAACTCCTTATATCCAAATACTTTATCTAAAAATCCACAAACATATGCCTACAGTTTCTGAATGCCGTGTCTAGCACTGTCTTATTGAAATTTCAGTTGTGATGTTCTGTTAATTTGTATTATGCAATTTTTTGTCTCTCCCTTTTTTCTTACGCATTAACTATTTATTGTAATATATTTTAACTTAAATCAGAATTACCTTACTGTGACATTCCAGCTAAATTGAAATGTGTTGATCTTCCTGCTTAAGAGCGTAATTTAATCAATTTCATGGGTTGAGCTCATAAGTTTGTTTTTTTAGGAGCAAAGCTCTGCTTAGTTCATTTATCTCAGAACTGAAAAAATGAGATCAAATTTGTCTCTTTAAGGGAATGTAAAACTTAAATTACAGATAATTATATGATGACATGACAGTTGTATTTCTGTTCATTGATGTTAAAAAAAAAATTTGCAGGGAAGGATCAGAAATCTTACACTATATTGTTTTTCTGTCAATTTTGTAGTGAAGATGTTACTCCGAAACTGTTATGCCTCTGCATGACACTGGTTGATTTTGTTGACAAAATTAATGCGGGCTCATTTTTTCCTAGTTTTCTTGCTAGACTTACATTTATTAGCTCACATATTCTTTCACAAAGTGGTAATTCTGAATGAAGAAGACCTATGTCACCTAAATCTTATATTTTAATCAGTTTGGTTTTTCAATACAGTAGTTGGGACAGAATGTTTACCATGACAGAACTGTTAGAACAACAGTTCAATATTGTGTGTGTGTGTGTGTGGGTGGGTGGGGGTGTGGTCTGTGTGTGGAGGGGAGCTGTTGTGTGTGTTTGTGTTGTGTGCGTGCGTGCGTGTGTGTGTGTGTGTGTGTGTGTGNGGGGGTGAGGGTGTGGGTAGGTTTTGAAACCATACAGTGGTATACATGGAAAGGTTTGAGAATGTAAGGTGCCTCTAGTTCTTAGAGAAGAGGTACTAAATTGGATGCTTTTCATTATACTGTATATTTTCATCATTTTTAGAACATTCCACAAATATTTGAGATATTTGTTTAGACAAAATAGCATCACAAAAGATGTTTTCTTTCACATTGTGTTATGTTAAGAGTGTAAATAACCTCAGAGCCTCATGAGTGCTATTTTCACACCTTTTGTTACATATTTCAGATGAGCTCACAAAGCATTACATTTCCCAACACTCAGTAGACTAGTTATGGAAATTATTTTCCATTACATTGTCTCCATACTCAATTTAACTTCTGAAAATCCAAGTGATTGTGACATTACAATAAGGCCATTGTGTCTTGCTTACTTTAATTTCTAATAAAGCAGATGAGATTGTGAAGCTTACATTGTTAGTGCCAAATCTTGTAAATGTGGGACAAAACTGAGTTTTGTTATTTATCAAAACCAAAGATGAAACAATTAGATTTGAGAAATTTCCTCCCTTCAGGAAGTAAAAGAACATCTTGAACTATTGATATTTTATTCTTTGTTTGTCAATTTTTCTTCTAAGCAAAATTTGATTTGGGAAGATGGCATCTCTGAACTAGAGTTCTTTCATGATATTGGTTTATATTGTTGTGTTTCACTTTTGAAGTTTTGACAAAAAAAAAAGGGATTGCAAACACATCTGTAGTAGCACAATGAGACTCAAATTTCTTATAGGATTATAAAATTCATAAGTTTAGAACTTTAACATAAATTTCAATTCTGACATCAAAGTCGACCTAAAATTCTGAAAGTGATACCAAACTTTGCATAAGATCTATGATATGGAATATGACCTTGTATATCAATGTAGACCATATGTTTTGCTAGTATGATGGCATGGTTTTAGGGTAGTATAATTTCATTCCAAACTCGGTGGCATATGAACTTCTTTTTGTTTATTGAGTATTATATTATGCACAGTTTGTCACAGATAGATTAAAAGTTATTGTGTCTACCAGCAATGGCTTGATGTCTCTAAACCTTGCAAAATTAGAGTTGTTTCTAATTTACTGATGTGCATTACCAATCCTCACCAGCGAAAAAAAATGATCCACAAGGTTGATTTGTCCTCTGAAAGTCAGAGAACACTGCTTTTGCAATTTTTAAATGTCAACAGAATTGGGCAGGCATTATGCCAGTCCATAAATGCCAAAAACAAAAAAGGTGCCACAGAAATGGGCCACAAATTATAATATTTGCATTATGTGTTCTCCAGGTTTTGTAAAATTATTGTTTCCTGTATGAAAAAGAAATCCAAGGAAACAAATGTTGAGTTTATAATCAATGCAATAAATAGAAGTGAGCTCTTCTTTGTCTTCCCAACTTGGCTTTGGAGAAAGTCTCAACTTAACCCCCCTTGTTTTCTCTTTTAAGGTTAATGTCTAGCAGTGTCCCACATATTTTCAAAGCTTGATTTCATTGTGGTGCCCATATGACCACGTAGCATCAGTTTTATTTGAAATACACCAGACAATATATACCTTCCGAATCACATTTACCCACATGATTACCTTTGAAGTAACTTTAACAACTTGGCTAGAGAACACATTATGCAAGATCAAATATTACAGATCCAGTTACTATCCTCTGTGTTTTTTACATGATAGATCTTTTGTTCTAATGTTATTCATGGGCAATTTCAGCAGAGTACAGTGTTAGTTATGCTAATATCTGAAATGCTTTGACTTGACAACAATTGGTTTTGGCATTTAATAAAAGGGGTGAATTGATTCTTTAAATATAAGCCAAAACTGGTTGCTATGAAGTCAGAGCTTGCTCATATCTGAAGGTTGTCCCAAAGACACAACTATCAATTGGTTATTACTAGACTAATTCAGTGGAGAATTTTACATGGCACTGACTGTTATCGGAATGAAAGAGACGCTTAGGAGCAGTGCGAGATCTAATTCATCAAAACACATCTTAAGCGAACAACGTGGACGCAATCAAAAAGTTGGACTGCCACATGCAATTGAAATTAACCCATTCCAAAGTAATTCCTTAATTATTTAATAACTACTTTACAGCAATTAGATTTGGGCGTTTCTGACAAGGATTAATTGATTCCATAAATATAAACCGAAACTGGTTGCTGTAAAGTCAGAGCCTGCCCATATCTGAAGGTTGCCCATAAGCACAACTGTCAGTAGCTTATTTCTAGACTAACTCCCCATTCTATGAATAGGATGGACGTAGGTTTTGTTGGGAATTTAACATGGCATAGACTCCTGACTGGTACCTTTATCAAAGTGAGAGAGATGCATAGGGACAGTAGGACATCTAATGCATCAGAACATATTGTAAATGCGCATTGTGTATACCATGAAAAAGTAGGCTGTCATGGGCAAGTAAAACTATCCTATTCCAAAATAATGTTGAAAAGGCTGCCATGGGCAATTGAAATTATCCCATTCCAAAATAATTAAATGTTGAAAAGTAAGGTGAGGTAGTTTTTTTTTGCCGATGTTACTTGAGTAAAATACAGTCAGGAACCTCCATAATCATCCAGAAATTCTCTTTTTTCTACAATCACACCAACAGAGGAGTAGATGAAGGGAGCCTCTAAAATCCACCTTTATGCTATAGATTGCTTCTCATGGTGCCATAGTACATGTGCAATTACAGATATTTTCCCATAGTACATATATTTTTACATGAACATGTTGATCACAGATCACACGCAAACATTGTGAATTTCACTTCATCATGATTACAGTCGATGAAACAAATACCACAGCGAAAACATAATCTCTCCAGTTTGAACTTCTAGCTTTAATTTTGAAGCCTTGCATGACGACAATGGAGTATGACAGTTGATTATAATGGCCAGTGGGTAACAGTTCTTTAACGCCAATAATGATAAGTTTAGATATCACTTCTCGAGCCAGCAACATTATGCAGTGGTAATGACAACAACACAACAGAATTACAAAACCAACAACAAATGGCAATTCCTTTTTTTTTAATTGCCTCCGTTCAAATGTATGAAAGAAAGGGTGTCTGCATTACCATTTTTCAGCAAAAAGGAAGACAGCACTCAATTCTTAAAATACCCACACCATAATTAGTAAAATAGATTTTTATTCACCGCAGCTGCAGCAGTTCTTAAAAACCTTTCCCAAAACAGTAGCTTGCTTCTTCAAGAGAAGCTTAAGAAACTGCAAGACTCAGGTATTCTTTCATGATGACAAAGATCTGAGGAGAACCAAGTCATGTTAAATGAAGATTATTTGAAGGCTGACAAAAGCTGGGGAGGTCAAGAGGAATAGGTTTTCATGAATAAAAATGATACATTATGGACAATGAAATGGGCAAAGTAAAGACTACATGTATTTGTATGTAAAACTGCATAAGATTTACCAAACTAAATGATGATTCAGTAACAAATACATCATATCATCATACTGATAATGATAAAGCAAGACCATATCTAATTCATCACTTATGAATGACTCATAACACATTCTCACATGAACGTGAATCATAACTCCCAAGGATAATTTTTTTAACATACGAGCATTCTTATCAAGAAATATACTTAATACGCAGGTTATCACTTCCAAAATAGGTAACAACAGGTGTAAACTTGGCTTATGCTATTAATCATACTAGTATATAGTAACTGCAAGCTGATAAAGAGATATCATAAAACAATGAGGGTATTCATGTCATAAACTCCTGATTTAGCCTTCACTGATATGGCATGAAGAATTAGGTGATGACGCATATTTGTAAGAATTCAAATACAAGCCTCCTGAATTCTTGATAGAAACCTAAACAAATGGAAGTCTGTGATAGAAAGAGTACTTTAAGTTTACAGAAAAGAATGGGATTTTTGTCACTGAGTAACAAGGATTTCTGAGAATGAAGAAACTATCTGACCCCTTGCTATGAAATACAGAATGTGCTCTGAAGCAGAAAATCTAAAATCACACCTTAGTATGAAAATCTTCATGCAAAGTCACCTTTTTCTGGCTAACCTTATACTGCCAAGATTTTAAAATGTAGCTGTTGGTGGTAGTAGCAGCAGTTAAATTTCCCTCTGGGAATGATGAGAAATATTTTTAAAATTAATAACTTTTTTTTTGTTTTTTGACTCAGTGTCTTTATGAATTCAAGGCATTCCAGTCACTGAATAAGTGTGTGCTAACCAGCTAAGTGATACCATCAGTTTTTTAAAAACTCCTTTAAGTAAGTTCTGTTTTCTTTTGCAGCATATTTGTGGAACCAACAGTTCCTTCGAGTAACACTCATTATTTACGATGTTTACTCTATTTCTAAGGAAATTTGAGAAGGAAGACATAAAAATCTAGATTACGCCATTTACCCAGGGAAGAGTAACAAGTTGATAAAGACAGTATCAAAGTGCATAGACCAAATTCTTGGCTGTAATAACTAAACACTTCCAAAAGAATGGGAATAAATACCAAAGGAAATTGTTTAACTGATGGGAGATCATTAGCTGCAGCTGGCTTCACAATAATGGGTGTTCTGTCTCCCAAAGCAGTGAGACTGAAGACATACCTTAAATGCTGCTACTGGAAGTACTGCAAAAGTGCCTGCAATGAGTACATGCTCTAAATTCCCGGTACCTGCAAGTATATTTTACTCTTTTTCCCATATACCTCATACATGGTAATAATAATAGCAACATAATCATGTTGTTAAACAAAATCAAGTCACACCTTACAATATGGCATGACCATGGCTAAGCAAAATGTGTGGCTGTTATTGAGCAATCACCAAAGACTTGCTTGAATTCTTGGGAGTCAATCCCATCAAGGTGTAAAAAAAGTACAAAGCCAATACACTACTTTGACAAAGGTATACCTTCTGTTGTTTTGTTTCCATAACAGAGCATTCCATGCCTAAAGCAAGAGCAAAGTAAAAATTAAAAAAAAAGAAATGCTGAATTCATTCAAAGTTATATCAACTCTTCAACTAGCCACTAGCAAATAGCACTACATTCATTAATGGATAATCGTTCTTGCAAACAATAAAAGAAAATCACAGAGGTAATCTGAGTGAAGCTCAGATCAAGTTGGAATAATCAAAGGCAAAATATACACATCATATTAAGCATGCAGCTATATAAAATTTGAGAGCATATATGTCATGTTATGAATACATCAACCCTGTGAAACTATAATAATTATATAATGTATCAGGATATTCCATATTGGCCTATTTCCCATAACTTGAAGTATTGGGATTTCAAAAGGTGCAAAGTACTGTTCCAATCCAAAGCTGAAACTGAAGTGTCGTGATGGAAATGATATATCTAAATCATGTTTCCTCGTGAGCGACGAATCTGGTTTTGGAGGACTAAAAGGTCTTTAAGGTCTTTCACTGAAAAACTTTTTGTCCTGACATATATGGACATATATATGAAAAGCTAATATGAAAGAAGTCACTATGGAACAATGACTACACCCCATTCACTGCTGAATACTGAGATCTGACATCTCCTCAATCTTTTGTTTAATCAGGGGATGTTGCAAACACTGTATGTTATAGTCTAGTTAACCTTTTCATGCCCTTCCATGGCACTACTTCAGTGTTGCTGACCTTCAAACCTATGACCCTCACTCGATAACATGAATGAAAGAGTCTGATATGGCAAATATGGTAGAGTACACAAAGGGACAAGATGGTGAAGGACTTTCACACAGTCCATTATTTATGCTCTCATTTACACTTGCTTTTGTGTTGTCAATTATTATATTGGAAAAAAAATGTGTTATGAAAGCTAAACAATTTTAGAGACTCTGGTTGTCAGTCATGTACTCACTAGACCTTTCAGAGAGCATCACTCTGTAGAAAGTGTCTTGCTACAATAAAATCCAAAAGAGATTTCTCAGGAACAAATGTTTTTCAGACCTGTCCTATAGTCCTTTCTGTACCATTTCTGGCTTTATATTATTTGCAGTTCACTACCATTCTCTCTTCACATCTGTATACAGTGTAACTATTACTGAGTAGGACATCCAGAACATTTCTGATCATCAACTTAACCTCAATTTGTGAAATGCGGAACATTGTTACACGATCAGAGAATGATATATATATGAGAAAACAAAATTCCCAGCAACATAAGGACACCAGCTCAGATCTTTTTTTTCAACACATTGAAACTTCCTCTGTGACATATAAGCTGCAACATAAGGCACTGTAGTTCATTGTGCTGTAGATGTTGTGAACCCTATAGGGTACAAATGCTAGATAAATGTCCAATAGATGAAGTTTCAAATAAATGGCTCAGCTGCTGCCTTAATATTCCGCTGGGGACAAACAGATAAGGATTCAGTAACTTAAGACATAAATACACAGTAACTTGCTTCCATCATGCCCACTTAGCTCACCCACATTGTAAATGGCTATGGTAATGCACACTAGTTTAGTTATTTTGCTAAGATGGACAGAGCACCAGGCTATTTATTCCAAAGGCCCTATCTGTGTGACAAATTTGAATTTGTAATAGCTATCGATTGAAAAGATGCGTTCATATTGGCACTGAAAGTTCCCTGGCCAGTCTCGGAATCTGATGTCTTCTAGAAAGATACTCCAGTCTGGTAATTTTATAGTGTTATTTTAGATTGAAAATAAATTCTGCACTACATCACTTTAAAAGGCGTGAATGAATGATTTAATAGTTCAAAGCTTAAAAACTGGCTTTGTACAGCATATTTTTCAATTTGTAATGTGCTAGGGGAACAAGCCAACAAGCAAAGATTTTTTACTGCAGATGCCAATGGATCTATTTTCAATAAACAAAAATTCACATGGGTTAAAACCTTACATACATGACAGCACCATTTTATATACAAAACTCAGTGTGAAAATCTGGATCTCAAAACCCCGACTTGAATGAGAAATAGTCATACTGGCCAAATCATATATATCCTCAGTGTAATGAACAAGACAGTCACTTAAATATTTTCCTGCGAAAAATGCAAGTAATCTCCCAAGACCAATTTTCATATGAAACAATTTTGATAAATTTTACAGGAGATGTGAAAAACCGATTGATACTTGTGGTCAAAATAGGTGACAAATAGTTTTTTTTATCCACTGCAATCAATGATGTTCAAATAATGAGGTTACTTGAAAATCACATTAATAATATCTGCTTAATCAAGGTTATTGCTAAATATTAAACATAGTGTGAACACAGGTAAAATAAAATAGATATATTTTCCACTTTCAAAGTTCATACCCATTTTTTTAAGACCAAGAGAAAAGGACAGTTAGGTGATACTTAACGATCTCAGTGTGCGTGAATAAATGCATGTTTTAACAATGAGAATTTTATGTATGTTAGTGATGGTACTGGCAACCATCCTAGGTGAACATGCATTGATTACATTTTCTGACTCTTCTGCTGCAGGTGCTAACAGATACCATTTCCAAGCAAGCTTCATTCGAAAAATTGGCTGCAATCATCTTTATAAAATGTTTCAATTAGCATTTGCATACCAAGCAAAGTAAAATAGTTTCATCACTAGTAAGACACAAGAACCTCTGAGGATGAAGCGTGTGCACTTCCAACATCATTTCCCTGGCATCACACAATGCTGATGTAGAATGAAATCATATAAATGGAACAAGTCTTTGTTGCATAAACCTGCAGAGGTAATCTTGATGGAAGTAGACCAGCAGGAAGCACCAATCCAAAATTACATTAAAGTCATGTCCTAAAGCAAACTATGTATTGCAGAAGTGTAATTTTACTTTTCACATGGATACATTTTTGGTGAACCTGTATGAAAATTTTCTCATCTCTGTTTAAGCGCAGAAATTTAGAGAAATCCAAAGTGACTTAACAGGCTACCAAAACTGGCATCCATGCTTGATGCTGACAGCATTAGCATACAATCAATGATGTTCAAATAATGAATGGCATTTACTTGAAATAAATACATTTGTTTTTCTTATTTTTTCACCACTTGTACAAATTATTGACCAGAATAACCCCTTTGAAAAATTTTGAACAGAACTTGCTTCATAGGAATTATTTTTCACAAGTCAAGTTCACAAAATTAACAAAACTCGCATCCTTGCCTCCCAAAAAAAACAAAGGAGACACATCTATAGTGGTTAAATTCTAAAAAGCAGCTGACCAAGCCCAATTACATCTGCCGTATAATTTTTGTTTTTTTCACATCTAACAACATTTTTCAGAATCAGAATACAGTGTATATGGGTTTAACACAAGCATCATAGCTTAAGTGTACCCTACACTTACTTACAACTTTTGTATGCCTTCAATGAATTGCAATTAGGCAGAATCAACTCTCTGTCTTTAATTCTAGTAATACAGTTGCCTAGACTCTGTTGAATCACAATCCACTTAGATACACTATTCACTTAATCAAAATATTTTTTAGAAGAGAGAACAGTTTCTATTTAAGCAAATAGTACCACACAACTGCACCGTTCTCCTAATCGTAACTCTTTCCATTCTTCTTCTATTGTAAAATGTCATTAATAATTTTAGAATTCTCCTGGCATTTAGGATCTTATCTAGTTTTTGCATACATCATGAACTTTTCTATAATGTGAATATACTGAACAATGATAGAATCCATAGGTGAATGTTGAAGTGATTTATAAATTCATGAAATACTTACTGACCATTCTTAAATCAAAGCCCTGTACTCATTCCTTTATCCTTCAACAGTTTCCTCGTAAGTGTTGATGACAGACTGAGCAACATATAGTCTATGTAAATAATTAAACATTGTGTCTTAACTTTAAACATCAAAATTTTTTTTTTAATTTTAAAAAATGAAAATTTGTAGTTGTCAAGAGCTGAATGCAAAGCTGTGTCATCAATAAAATCAGCTGTTCTGGAAAAATATACATTCCTGCTGCTGTTTAGATGTATTACAAAATCAGGTACACATGTGATGCAACATTACAGTTAGCTTCAAAGATACTGATATGAATTTTTAAAAACAGGCTTTGAATACTGTTCATGATGAATCAAAAGTTACTGAAATAAAACAGAAGATGACATTTTTACTAGACCTTTCAAAGTATTTTTTTCCAGACTGAGTAACTCCATCTTTTTTTAAAACTGAGATAGTAAAATGAAGTTGACATGTTCTTAGTGACCAATTGAACATGGCAACCACCTTCAGAAGTGATCTAAATGCAGGGATGGCCATTATTGTTCTACCTGTTTGACCCTCATGTCACCACCATGTGTGAAATTCAATGGCATCCCCCACTGTGAAGACATCTCAATAGTAAGAAAAACTTCATAGTGTGACTGTCAACAGCTAAATTTGAAGGCCTGTGAAAGCTATTCAAGTGTTCAACTGCCCATTTTACAAATGATACCACAGATTCCCTTCATGCATCATACAACAATCCCAAGCATGTGACCAAGTCCCATTAACTTTGGAGCCCGGGGAGAAAAGTCTTTTCTCTTCATTGTTCTAGCACAAAAACTTAACTTTTTTAGAAAAACCATTTGTCTAAAGTGGCCACTTGGATAAAGGAGTGGAATGTGATCATAATGCTCAAGATTACTGTATTCAGGGACACCTCTCTGCATTTATTAATTGAAGACAAAATTGAGCTTGAAGCCTGAATTTCTTTGAAAGTTATGACATCACGAGCAGTTTCCATTATATAATTTCTTTTCAACTCAATGGCATTTCATGATGATTTTACTCAGTTTATGAATCACTCTTCGTGTAATTTTAACGATGGCATGGCCAGGTCCTACATTGTCCAAGTTGATGTATGAAGCTGTTTACTTTTCAATAAGTCATATATCGTTGATGTAATTCTCTGACGGTGTTACTGCCCCCAAACGGAATTTTACGGGAGTCACAAAAAAAAAATGTTTTTATGTCAATTCTGGGGGATGCTGCTTTTGAAACTACAATCATCCACCTCCAACATTCACAATGCTCTATCAATAAATCTTCATAGGAAGTTGTTTCTTCAGCATTGTGAATGAACATAATAATATCACCACGGCAATCAGTTGGACAAATACAGTCTCAGGCCTCTAGATATTCGTCTAAAACCTTTCTGATTGGAGTCATTTATCTTACTCCATCTGAGGCATGCACTGAAAGTCTAATTTCATTTTAGGCCACAGTACAGTGTTGATCTAATGTTGCAGGAAATGGTTAAAGAATTACTCTGATGATGTGATCCCTCATGTCAACAATGATGATTTGCACAGACTGAACATAAATATGTCAAACAATTCTCTTATTCAGGGATGCTTTTTTCTCCAATAACAGCATATTGTTTAGAACAAACCTATAGCAGAATAGTGGTTGCATTAATCAATGAACATGTTAATAAATCTGATAAGTTTCTTTCACAGCAAAACAAAACCTGAGAAAATGGATATCAGCCCACAACCTAGAAATCTGACAGTTTATCAAGAAATCTCTCTGCCTTCTGATAAAAACATAAATGTAAATATCTGTAATTACAGACTTCCCATCAATTCTTCATTGTGACAGCTGTGCTATGAATGGAGTACCTACACCAATAATGAAATCACCAACTCAGTAAATGCTAGCATATGGCAAACTGATAATATGATGGACTGTGTACTGAGGAATTCAGTAGAGCTCAGATGGGACAATAAAAAATCACAGCTGACCTAAAACGAAGAAAAAAAAAACCAGATTAACAAGCCATACTGCAATGGTTTCAATAAACTCAAGACCAGATTTACATTACTTGATCTCTAAGTTCCAATTTGAGGTAAGTGTTGGAAGCAAAAAGCCAAGCTTTCAAAGCAAGAAATATATTTACATATTAAAAAATCAGGACTGGCATGGGGAATCAATGTTAACAGACATGCACAAAGACTGTTTATATTTCAGGAAATCATTGTTACCAAACACATGCATGAAGACTATTTGTATTTTACAGACAGAAAACAACAACATGAAACAGGATGAAGCATGCCTGAAAGGGCTGTTAACCCTCTGAGGGTCAACAACTCACCCAGGATACAAGCTTATCAGATCTCTCTTATCTTGTGGTTTGATCATTTCTGTCTTGAGGATTTTGGATGTATCAGAATGAGCGACACAAGAGAGAGACAGAGAGAGACATGTGATGAGTTTTTGAAGCACCTTTTGTCTTGGGAAATGTGGTCTCCTCAATGACTTCAAACAGGAAATATGCAATACCAATAGCTCAATTTTCCTCTCTTCACATCATGTTGAAACTTAGGGTTTATGTCCTACAGACTCCAACATAAACCATTGTGCCTTAACTGTAATTAATGTTAACAACACTACACTTTATGTTGTGATTATGACCTCTGAGGATTTAAGATAATATCTCACAGAAACATATGCATCATATCTGGTAAAATTCTGAACACCTTAGAAAACAGCTAGACATGTAATCTGATTTGACTATGAAATGTCTGATGGACTGTGAAAAGGCACTCCTCGTAAAATATCTTTCTGAAGGCAAAAGATATCAAAACGGTAGGGATGTCACAATACCAACTCCAAGAGTTAATCTAAGCTTGTTTAGGTCCACCACAGCTAAGTGGCTCTCCTGAATGGCAATGATATATTAATAATGGCTGCAGGTCCTGATAACTTGTGACAAAAAATTTGACCCTCTTAACAAACTTAGCAGTTTTTTCTGTCTTTTTTTTTTTTATTTTATTCTCCTCTGTTCATTGGACAGAGGCCCATCCCATGTCTGTCTTTACGATAACAATTGAAAAACTCACACCTGAATATGGATTTCCTAGTCAACTTAAAGTAATGTTGTTTAACTCCTTTGCTGTAATGTCACCTTCTGTACTTGATAACACAAATATTAATGTTTATGTTTCTATTTTTACATAGAATCAAAACCATCACAACTAATGAGTTACATTCTCAGAATGATCCAAGCACCGCTATAAAATCCCTAAACCATGTGTCAAATTAATCCCTATTGTAAGTTTCACCAAGAGAATGTGGCAATAAAGCCCAAAAATCTTTTGTCTATGACATATCATTAGCAGTTTGGTAGACAATACATGTCTGGGTCATGGATGAATGTCAGAGCTGCCGAAGGTCTCTTGGGAGGCATAGACAATGTAAAGAAAGCCATCCTCATCTTTCTCACGCTCATAAATTTCAGGCAGTGGTGATGTGTTGCTAACCATGCTGCGATTGTTGACGAGCAAATAAAAGGCTTGGGTTGGAGCCAGCTGAAGGCGACGCCTATATGATGGTGAAATAATAAACTCTGTTATCTTATACATTTGTACCTATGAAGTTAGCCAGGTCAATGGAGTGGAGAGTGGAGGAGGAAGGGTAAAAAAGTTGGTAGAGGAACAAAAGAGAATTTGAACACAATGAGAGAGAGGCATTTCTTGTTTTTCTTTATGTACATAAATCAGATGTGGAAAAAAGGACATGAAGCTTAAGAAAGTGAGATTTTGAAGTGTTTTTTTTGTTTTCTGTGCTATGAATGATGTACCATCAAGAGCAACTTGAGCTCCGTATGTGTTTGTGTGCCAATGTTGAAGTGTATATTTCCTCTCATGCATAGGTCTATATTGGTGTCATCTTCATTTTATCACTTCATTGCTGACTGTAACCATGACAGGTTTCCAGTGGAGCATAATAGTTATTTTACCTCAGGGAACCAACCCAAGGAAAAAGAATTCAGGAAGAGATTGGGAAGTGGGAAGCTGACAGGCTTAAAAAAAAGAGAAGAGGTTCTGTCATTACAAAGACAATGAAAAGTGATTAAAATAAATTTAAAACAAAAAAAGTGGGATGTCCACAGGCCCAGATAGGTTTGATTTGAAGGAGAGAAGCAAGGCTAGGAGAAGATAGGAGACCATATTAGGAAAATGAGGCAAGTGACTGGAAATGAGATGCATAGTGATCTCTCCTTTCCACCATTAAGAGAGAGACAGACAAACCATAATTTTCTATAGATGGTGATCAATATTCACATGTAACTAGCTGCTCAATAGAAGATTACAAAAATCTTGTCAACAGTCATAAGTGCTAGCACGTTGTAAAAAAAAAAAAATGTCCTTTGCCAGTAATTGTTACAAAATATGTGTGCTGCATGTTGGTGCTTTGATACAAAACTATCACATATGCCTCTGTGGGATAGTCAGTTACAGAAGTGTTACAATGAACAATTGATGTTAAAAATTCTTCCACTGATTAATACTCACAAAGACACAAGTTCACTACTTGATTTTCAAGTTCTTCTCAACCTCATGTGCCCATCTAAACAGTCTCATTTAAAATGCCTTCAATACATACCTGATGATTTTGACAACATCACTCATGTTGAGGTTATCTGGAATAAGGAACTTGCATTTGTCCATCACTGGAAGGCTCTTGTCCCTTGAGTAACGCTCAATGATGACCTGTAAAACAAACAATCTAATTAAGTCAGTTATCTTTGGAGGTCCCTGAATTTTTAAAGACTGTTTCCTGCCTCTGAGTTAAAATATCTCTAAGCCAACTTTCAGGGTACTCCAATATACCTTGATAGTTACTAGTTGCACACAATAATCATTCATTTTGTAAAACTTTTATTTTCTATCATTAAGAACTTCTGCATCACCTGGTAGAGTGCAACTTTTAGCCAATAACCTCCTACCCACTTCACCAGCTGAAGGTTAATGGTTCCAACATCTTGTGAGTTAATTTTAAAAATGCAGTATGGTCACTGAATTCTTATAACTATCCTTTCTGCCTTGCTGCCTGGCTCCCCAGTATGCCTCACAATGTCCAAAAATCATTTCATCCCCCCACCTCAACATCAGTACAGTACAAGTACAGTGAACCTCAGATCTAACGAGATCGCCAGCACCGACCTTCAGTTCTCGTTGAAGCAGAGGTCTCATTAAACGCAAGGTCTTTGCAAAGTCATGTGAAAACTGGTCAACCTTAGGGAGAACCTTTAGCTAAAAGGATAGTAAACTTTGCACATCAAAAATATCGCTGGTTGCTTCCCTTTGCCTTTTTCGACTTCTTCGATTACTTTCAGTTTTGTTTCGAAGGACAAGCATTTTTACTTACTTGACTCCATCAGCAACACTCTAATCTAGGCTAGAAGAATTCAAATGTTTGGATTATAAATGTGTAGCCAAAGCAGTGTAAATGTTGAGAAATGAATGGTTTCAATTACCATCTCTGAGTCTGTGATTAAAATTTCACCTAGCGCAATGATTGGTCCAAACAAAAGCCTTGGCCCCTGCATTGCAGAGACTTATGCTCTTCCACTCCTTCGCTGATGGCCCAGATGGTCCCATCTACTATCTCTTTCCTCCCTCCCCTCCCTCCCTACTCTGCTCCTTCGCACATGCAGCTATTACCAGTAACCTTTTATGTCGATCAGTCTTGTAGACTGTTATTAGCAATTGTTAGGCAAACCTTGCTCGTTGCTGACAGTTTTATTGCAGGTGAAAAGGATGTGCGACGGCCTAACTTCAGGTCGATGACCTCGTTAGACCCGAGGTTGCTAGAATTTTGTATTCGCTGGATCAGAGGTACATTTACTATTACAAATAAGGAAACAAAAAGGGGGATTTTTATTTTCCTCGTTGAATGCAAGGTCTTGTTGAATCTGAGCTCATTGTATTCGAGGTTCACTGTATAAAGTAAGCACAAGTAACAAAGAATCTTAATACTTACTGGGATCTTGTTGGAATGAGCACTGCGAACACTTTCAACTTCCTTCTGTCTCTCAGCTACAAAAAAATAAAAGAAATACATAATTTGATTAAGCTGTAACAACAAGAAAGAAGTTTCTCTCATTAGTCTACATAAAATGCTGAAGTAGAATATGTAGCACACCTTCAGTCTCTCCTGAAAATGCACAGAAAGTCAGGAGAACATTAGATAGTTCAAAAAAGGGATAGCATGAAAATCCATTTCGAAGTTTCAATGATTTTTTTCATCAATGCGCAATGGCACAACATTTTTCTACTGTCTTTCTCTCTTCCCTCTCCCTCCCATTGTACCACTAAAGCCCTACACTACCATCAATTCACCTCTGAATGGACCAAATAGATTTTTAAAAAAAAAGGATAATTAAACCCATTCTATCTACCCCCTTACCCCTCTACTTGTTATCACTCTGGCCTTCCCTGTTTTCCATCTATTAGAGTAAAACTGATTCTGATATATTGCCAGAGGCAACATATCTAAGTACAGTGGATCCTCCAAGATAAGACCTTTGTAAATGTTCATGAAAAAGGTCTTGCCTGGGAGGGAGTCATAACTGAGAGGTTCACGCTAATACTAGTGGAGGCAGGTTTTGCCCACACCTAATGTCTCTGCAATATGCTTTGCAGTCTCTCCAGCCCTGTTCCTCTTTGCAACATTGACCCGCTCCTCAAACATGAGTGCCTTTCACTTGCAGTTGCTTATAGTTGCAGGTCTGAGCTAATGTGTGTAGCCAAGGTCTAGATAAAAATTATGATCTGATGCACACTCGTTGGTGAAAGAAAACGTGGGATAAAAAGCACAAATACCATATGGTAGGAATGGGCATGACTCCGACACCAGTGTCGACACTGGCGATACTGACTTTTGAGTTGACTCTCTGATATCAGGGTTGATGTCGCAACACAGCACATTTTCTGACACTACCTCACTGGCACTCACTGCAATAATTCTCACAAAATTATTTCCCAAGTAATGTCCCGTTATGCAAATAGTGGCTCAGACATGTACCCCAGCGGTGTCAGTTGAGAGTCCCTGAACAGCGAATCATGTCATGTTGCGGGCTGGCTTGCATAATATCACATGATGTTATGACTCGGTGTCCAGTCTGTGTTGGCACCTGTCCAGCTACACAACACTGGTGTCGACTTGAAGAATGCAATACCAAAAAGTTGTTGGTGTCGCCAAGCCCTACCATACAGTCTATGTATTTCTTTGGCTTACTTTAGGTGACGTCACTTCCTGGATCCAGTCATATTCAACTAGTGTAAGTAACGTTACCACCAGCATTATTCATTTGCGGGATGGACACAGTAGCCTTGGCCCGCCTTGCCCAGCATATCAATCGTGCACCGAATCAACGAGGCTTTGCTCTGGTGTTATGTCATGAGTGTCATGAGTGACCAGTGACAAACTACACGACTACATGTGTTTGAACCATGTGGGCGAGTCACAATTCAGAGGGGCCGGAAGACTGAACAAAGGTTCAGGAAGGGTAACATGTCAGATTTCAGAGGGAGTTGCTATTCGGAGGTCGTTCATACTGTATAGAATAACCAATCCGACACAAGATTTTAGGTCGTAATCGAGAGGAAGTCGTAATTGAGAGGGTCTTATCTCGGAGACTCCGCTGTAGTAAGTCCAAACTTTCTTTGTCACTAGACATAAATCCCTCATTGGAATATTAACTTGGCTAAATTAACTGTCTTTTTCGAAACTTTCTTTTTTGATAGCTCAAGAATTTTCACTCTTGGTTGAGAAATACAATTTTACTGATTGGCTGTGAAAAAAAAAAAAATCTGATTGTCTGTCACGTGGACTCAAAATGGATCTTCCTTTTCTTGCATTGGTCAACTATCTCCATGCATCTTATTCAAACAATGTCTTGAAATGACAAATCTCATCTTGCAAAAGTATCCACCAATCTCTCCTGATCTAATACAGGAAAGGGGAACATAAAAACTGCATAAATGAACATTTAATCTTCCTTGAATCTTTCTCTCATGCGCCTCCTCCCCCATCCCCCGCCCTTCTCCAGAACTGCACTACTTTGCAGGTATTGTTATGGGTGAATGTCCCCTCGTGAGCTGAAATTCTATGAAAGTGACGTGGCACTTTGGCTTTGCTGGAAGAGGTCCATGTCTATAGTTTTGCCTCCTCCTCACGTATTTGATTAGAACTTTGTACATGAGCATCAATTCATTAAGGTAAGAAAATACAAACAGTACTTGGCATCAATTTTAAATGTGGCCAGGGGATGAGCAAAAGGGGTTGGACTTGAATTCAAAGGCTTAGACAGATCGATAAGAATAATCAGATGCAAATATTTTCACAGACTTACATACATATTTTTATAGACACACAAAAAGCAGGGTTTTCCAACAAGTATAAACAGTGTGGCTGCTGCTAGATGGGTAGAGTTATCCTGTTTATTGTGTGAAGAGGCCTAAAATACTGTATAGCTTCACTTGTTGCTACAGTTCTCAAAATCTAATGGTAATTGGTTTTTGAGGCATTTCTCTAGGTCTAGGTATCCACACCAAATTTGAAGGAGGAGTTAAACATAGTGTGGAAATTAATATGGCAAGGGACCCTTTGATAAGTTAATGAGGATTGTAAAGGCTATTATCCCTGCTGGGGTTAACATTGTCATAAGTCCATAATAACAACTTTTAGCATTTATGACTTATGACGTCGCCAGGAGACTATAGTCATAGTGGCCTATTTCGGGAAACGATATAATAACGCTGGCATCTTGATATCTCAGAAAGCCAAAACAGAAGTGGAAGAACCATATGCATGTCAAGTTATATAGTTTTCAATGACACTGTGTGAAAGCAGCGCTACACATCTTGACTTGCAGGTCAATCTGTCAGTTCAAGTAGATGAAACAACGCGCAGTCGCAGTTTGCTAATTGCTACTTTGCAAACACTTACTAAATGATTTCCTTTCCTTGAATGACAGAAGTCTCGTGTCCTGTTCACTGTTGTTGCTTTCGGATTTCATCTTGTCGCTCATTAACCAAATATGTTTGCTCACTTATATGTTCAGATCGGAACTAGACTAGATCAAGATCTAGTCTAGAACGAGATAGACGTTTTGTTTACTTCAAGAGAATGTCACAATCCCGGAAGTTATGCTTCTGTGTTTGGGTTTTATTTTTAGGAGATGACGAGATCAAAAATAAAAATGAAATCAGTATCGGCCTGGCTACCGTACTAACTGTAAAGTTAGTCAAAATCATTGGTCCTCCACCTTTTTGCCAACAGAGGCTGCGGCAGAAATCAGGATTCCCTGCATCTACTCTTCCATTTAATTAGTTTTTACATCTCCTAGGACTTACTTTTTCTAGTTTTTCTCTCCTAAATGGATGTAATACCAAATAAAAATGATCTCTGCAAGCACATACTTGTAAATAGATTCAAAGTAGGCATCATGTGATCGAGCTGCTACATGGCCCTTACGAGCAGAACACGAGTCTCATATGAGCTTGACACATGAAAAAAAGACAAGGAAACCACATGGTTTTCATTTGATGATGACTTAGTGAACATTGGGGGATAAACCCTGATAAGTGAGTGACATATTGATGTTTTGCTAGACTGTCCTTTGGGCATTCTAAATAGAAAGATGATGAATAACTGCTTGCAGCCGCTGAGAGCTCTATATATTTTTTTTTTTCACTCGGTGTCAAGGTGCCACCATAGCTAAGAGTGAGAATTGTTAAATTCCTTTTAGAATGCAATGAAATAATAATGAAATGAGGGAAGAGTGGTTTTTTGTTGTTGGTTTTTTTTTCATTATTTTAGAACCATAAAATATCCTTTACTTTTCAGTTAATTCCCCCAGCTCAGTAACAGAAAAATAATAGAAAAATAAAGCGGGAGAGATGTCAGCAGGGCTCTGGGAACAAAAATTAATACAGGGCATCTATGGAGTGCTATTTGTTTTTTAAGGCAAAATTAAACACAAGCAGCATATTCCAGACACTGAAATCGGTGACAAGTGAATTTTGTGATACAGGGTGGTAAGCATGTATTCCATTTCACTATCATATTAGTACATTTACCCGTTCAATGAATAACAATGGATCAAGAATCGGCACAGGAGTATTGGTAGTCCTTCTATGTGGCTGTCATACTGTAAACATGATACTGCATAACATGGTAACCGTACTCTAGCCTCGGCCAAGTATGAGCAGTCGGGAATTACATGTATCATAGTCACGGAATACGAAGCACACATGTGAAAGTTAGACAGTAGGTATTTAAGAATTAAAGTGCTGTGTAGCTAGCGTCCCTGTGGTGTAGTGGTAACACTTTCAGACTCGTAATCTGATATCCCCTGGGTTTAATTCCCGGTAGTAACAGGAACTTTTCTAGTGGTAATTTTTTTCGGCCGTATCTCTCAAATTTGATCCTTCAATGTAATCTGGTAAAATCCTTGGTGACCTACCTCTTTAGATAATGTGTAACAGCTATGAAAACTATCAAACTGGGCTCACAATCCTCTCCCTTAATAGTAATGATAATGATAAGTATTGATAAGAAACGAATGTGAGCAGGCGGGAAATGTGTGAGGGTCACGAGTGAACACCATAGGCTCGCACGTGGAAGTTAGGGAACATATTAAGGTAGTATGTATTTAAGGGTTAAATTGCTGTGAAGTTGGCGTCCCTGGGGTGTCCCAGTAACACGTTCAGACTTGCAAGCTGAGAGACCCTGAATTCGATACCTGGTAGGAGCATGACATTTCTGATGTAGATTTTTTCGGCCTGTCTTCTCAAAATTGATCCTTCCCAGTAATTTGGTAAAAATCCCTGGTGACAGACTTCCCAAGATAATGTGTAACAGCGTCCATGAAAATTATCAGACTGGGCTCACATCGCCTTAAATAAGTAAATATGAATCCTATATGCCTTTCCACTCGGTTACAAGAATATGCCTTGCCACCCCTTATAATAAGCACATGTTTCTGGCCATTTAAACAGGGTCATTCGAATAGGCCAGCCAGTCAGCTAGTAAAAAACTACTTGTCAATTCACGCAGCTATGGCATTCAAAAAAATTACATAATGGGAGCAGGGGCAAAGGCTGACTTTCTCAACAGGGTAATCATAGTTGAACATGATTGTCACTTATAGTCACGTATGCGGTATTAGTCGATAGTGCTATTAATATCCGTTCGTAGAGTCACATTTGATGTTCACAGTATGATACTGTAACACAGAGTATGGACTTTAAAAATCCGTAGGCATCATCACAATTCCTGACAAGCTACAACAAAAGTTTGAGTAGTTAGAAACAGGATGGCTGAAAAGGTACAAAAAAAGTACAGATTAGTTACAGGGCCAGGATCGCACAAAGTAAACTATCACTCACCAAGGTGTAATGGCTCCAAAATTGTAGAATTTAGATCCAGTTAGGCTAGACCTAGCAGGCCTAGGCTAGTAAACAAAACATTGGGAACACGACCTTGCAGGAAAAACCCATCCAGACCGTAGTGGAGTGGCAATCTGTCAAGCTTTAAAAAGAATGACCTTTAGTTGCTTGGATAGCAGACTGACTAACATCTTTGGACAAACCGCTCTATGCTCAGCGACTCCCTCCCCCTCCCCCGTTTCCACCTCTAGCCAAATATCCAGACCTAAAACAAGAAGATACTAATTTTATTGAAAACGTAATTTTCAGGCCCAGTCTACAGCATGAAGCCGAGCCCACTTTTTTGCAAATGGGTAGGCCAATATGAGTATTGCCATCGTCAAACCTTGCCGGTTTTGAGAACAGGGGGACCAACTGAATTACTTTTCCAAAAAGTTTTGTCATTCTTCCTAAGAAGAATTTATGCTTATTTAATAAGTTTGTTTGTATGTTTCATAAAGTCAGAAACCTCCTTCATGAAAAAGTAAATCTACCCCAAGGTGCTTTCCCCATCCAAAGATTTTGGGAATCAGCTACATTGCACTATAAAATAGGCAAAGTGGCAACACCAGCACTGGGCTTGTGAATGGACTATATGTGTGTGGTGAGACTGTTCATGTGGCTTTCTGTAAGTGTGGATTTATGTCTAAACTGAGCGAAAAATAAAAGTGGTCGTAAACTTGTGACTGATGGCATGTCACTTGTCAGCAACAGTGTTAATTAGTGTCGAATAAAGAGACCCTTGATAATAATGAATTTCACTAAATGCTATAGAACAGTGTCTCATTTTACCAATATGTTATTTTTGTTCCGCATCACAATTAAATCGCAATAGGTGAAAGTGCCACAAATCAAGCGGAGACCTTGATTAGCAGCTGTTCTTTACTAGCCGGTGGAATTTCCTTGCTTTCATTGATTTTTTTTGTGAGGCCACTCCATATTTGGCTGTAGGGGTGTCCATGTTCTTCTTTATCCCTATTAATCAGTGAATAGAGCAGAGAAAATTTGAGGGGTATCAGGTTCTGAACGTAGGTCAAAGTAAGAGTAGGCCTGACAAAGAGCAAATAAATAGGATTCAGCGGTGTTCTTGTCTAACTTGCCACGAAGGCCAAGGTCGACCAACGGCATTTTCGGCTGGTAATCAGTGATTATTTGATTANAAGTAAATATGAATCCTATATGCCTTTCCACTCGGTTACAAGAATATGCCTTGCCACCCCTTATAATAAGCACATGTTTCTGGCCATTTAAACAGGGTCATTCGAATAGGCCAGCCAGTCAGCTAGTAAAAAACTACTTGTCAAATCACGCAGCTATGGCATTCAAAAAAATCACATAATGGGAGTTATGGCAGAGATCATTTCAAATTATTATTTCTTTCTTTGAGCTTTTACTAAATCATGATCCAGTCACTCGTCAATCACCCGAAAGGCTCAGCTACAAAACAACACGTTTTTTTGTGAAATTTTGACTACATTTTGTGGTTCTCTGCACTCTACACCTTGCTAATCCTTCAAATAATCGCTACCACAAAAAGGGCGTGGTCTTCTCTGGCGCTACGAGTTTGAAGTTGATATGTCCTCTCTAACTTGTTCAATACAGCAAAAGGTGCCATTCCAGATAATCTTGGGCAACAATGCACTAAATAGTCTGACCAGGGCTCGCTCACACTTGGCACCTTTATCGAAATTTTTTCCCATTACTTCCCACTGCACAGTAACTGTTTTAGAATGACCCAAAATTAGACCCTCCACAAATTGTAAGGATAGATGTTTTAGATTTCTATTCATTTCCAATGAGCGGATCAGTAAATCTCAATGGCATTAAAACAGATCTGAACAGCTGAGAAAACAAAAAAGTTTTCTAATGAGGATAGAAATTTAAAAAAAACATGTTTTATTTCTTAAGTCAGTTATTTTTAGTGATGTGATTTTTATTTTACAATGTGAAAGAATGTAATTTCATACTAAGAAAATCTAATAGGAGTATTTTCTCACTTCTTTTGGGTTTTACTTTTTTAAGTACAAATCCACAGGGGCAATAACTCTGTGTTAACCACAACACTGAATAGGCGGCGCTCTTGATGTGTTTTTATGGCTGTGTGAAGTGCTTTTGCACAGGGTTCAATGAGCTTGAGGCCTTTGATGTTTGGCCAACGAATGGCTGTACCTCTGCACGCAGCTGGGTCAGACAGTAGAGGCTTGGTTGTGTCTAATTCTGCGGTGGAATGCAAAGACTAAACAGGAACAATGTGTGGCCGTGGCACATCGAAGTTACTCATTCTTCTGCTGGGTAAGACGAGGAGTCTCGGACTCGGAGGACATTTGCCCAGTATAAACAACACTGGCTGCTACTGCTATAGCCAATTTGGGATGATCAGGGAATAGGACCGATCTTGTGGCAAAACAAATGACTTAATGAACTGCATCTATGCAAGAGCGGTCCTGTCCCAAGAGATAGCCGCCTATTTAAAGAAATAGATGTGGTGAGCTAGATCTAGGCTACTTTGTAGGACACGCACATCAAAAATATCAAAAATAATTTTCCGTTTTTCAGTACTTTTTCTCTCTGAAAATTATCTATGGTGCCCACCGAGTCAATTTTGCGAAGAAAGAGCATCGTTCTGTTACCGTGCGCGTATGTAATATGATGCAATAAGGAGAGCTAGAGTTACCGGGTTTGGCCTTTGCATCCAGAATTATTCCCCTTCGCCGATCAGCAGAAGCCTGTGGCAAAAACGCTGACGTCACTTACGTTCCAGCGGGTACAGACACCTCTCCACGACAATGTATTATTCACATTTTAATTAAGGTTCTGGTATTCCAGATTCAAACGTAAAGTTTGATAGCGTAAGCCAGAAAAAGTATTCTGCATTTTTATTGCCTCAG